>JANHFX010021218.1:52135-67129 GCA_027560015.1 Chloroceryle amazona | reverse complement strand
CATATATATTAAAAAATCCTCCAGCTGGAAAAAAGAGATAATATGGGAGACACCAAACAGATTGAGTGCTTCAAATAGGTTTCAGCTTTAGAGAAAAATGATTGCATTAACAGTTAAAACATGAGTATGTGGTGATGGACATCTGCAATGCAATTCAAAAGCAAACAGCTCCTATGAGGGTCTGGCACACTGCTGTTCTACATCAAGACAATTAATACAAAGTGTTGAGGTTTGGCTGTAGAATTTTTTTCCCCCTTTATTTAGAAACATGGTAGTACAAAATGCTAAACTAATGCTTTCTATTTATTTGTTCTTATTTAATTTACAGGAATTCCCAGATTCTCTAAGAGAACAGGTCTATCTGAAAGAATGGCATGTGTACAATACATTGATACAATCAATTCCAGCATACATTGCCTTATTTCAAGATCTGAGGGTACTAGAGTTGTCAAAAAATCAAATCAATCATCTTCCAGTGGAAATTGGTAAGTTGGCTCAAGATATTCAGCTATTTATACTTATGCCATTTAATTATATTGCAGGGAAATTAACATCTGTGGATATTAATTTACTGATAATTGTCTTCTTGATTGTTTCCAGTGAACAGTTCCCTCAAAATTTTTACAGCTCTCTGGCTATGATTATACTTGCTGGATTATATGCAGTGCCATGTGTGTCGTATCATTCAAACATGGCAAAAAAAGAACACTTTTTTTATCTGACCAGAAGGCAGTTATTGCTCGTATTCAGGTAGATGGAAAGTTCTTAATGAAATCAGGTGGTGGTTTATGTTCCTTACACATTAAGAAAAACGGAACTATTACAGAACTCTAAACCTCAAATATGGTAGATTGAAACATAAGATTGTAGTAAAAATTAATCAAAAATATAATCTTGCATAACATCCATCTTTTGAATTTTATGAGTCCAGTAATGATTCCCATTTAATAAAGTAGTATATCCAGTAGTTTTTTAGAGAAACAAATTCTTAATGTTTACATACTTTGTCCTTTGTTATCTTAAGCTACATAGTAACAAATATTTTAGTGTTTGTCTCTCCCGTGTTTTCTAATCTTACTATATGAAGAGTATGGTTAAAAGACTGTGATAGTGTGTGAGGGTTTTACTGCTCTTAAGTGGAAGAGTATTGCTTTAATGGGTGTTATCTTTGAGAGCTGAGGAAACTGGGTTCACTGTAAGGACCCCATAGTCGAGTCAGTGTACCCAGGTGTACTAATAGCTCATCTTTGTTTTTAAATGCAGTAGTCCTGAGCTTTCCCCAGGATTGGTACTCCTTATGTACACTAAGAGCTAGCTAACTAAAAAAAACCAAAGTGGTAAAGACTAATACTTCCACCTCCATAGTTATCAAAGGTTTAACTAAGAAAAACAGGAAGAGAAAGAACGTCTTGAAATGCAGAAATCAGGACTAGAGTTTTCTATTCTATTCTATTCTATTCTATTCTATTCTATTCTATTCTATTCTATTCTATTCTTATTCTACTTTATTTGTAGAGTAACACTAATACTTTTATTTACTGGCATTATATTTTACACAGAAAATTTCCTACTGACATCAAGATAGATTTTTTAGTTTCAACCTGCAGGTAAATACACTAAGAAATAATAAAAAATACACAAGCAGGAGATAATGGACATAAAATAAACTCTAACTGTTTTTTGACTGTGGCACTCCGATGGGTCAGTGAGTTTAATGGGCAAACACCTTCTACTGTTTGGTGTGAAAGAAAGGAGAAAGGACATAATTCCCTTCCAGAGGCTATCCTAAAGCATTAACAAAAGACTTTTTAGGGGCTGCTGCTTAGCAATCAAGGCAGGGAAAGGCTAAGAAAGGTTTTTCTTTCTTCTTGTAATATTGTCATCATTAATAAAAATTATTCCAAGAAAAATTGATTATGAATGCTAATAAGTCTGTTTCCAGAATAAAGGCAGAAAACCAGATCATTTTAACATAACACTTCTCTGTAGAGGGTATTATAAAGACCATATCAGACCTTTTTTGGAAAACAAGGAAGAAAGTTTCAAGTGCTTCTAGTATTAATCACTATTCTTTCAATTGCATTTAAAGAATGTGATTTCTGCTCATCAGTAGCTTTCACGTTATTCTTATTTATTCACTTACCCTCCAATATGCTAATTCCTCTAGGTTATACCCAAGGTATTGCTTTCTTCCTTTCAATGTTTTTGTTGCTGCTTTTTGATGTAAATGTTTGACTGGAAGGGACAGTGAATATTAGAAAACTGCTTGCTGTAGGTTCTGTCTCAGGGACAATAGTAAAGTGCTCTCCATCCTCCTCTCCACAGTGAACTCTTGTTCAGAATATTTTTTTTCAAGATTCATTAACTGAGATTGGGCATGGTTGCACTAAACACTTATCTAGCGAAACCTAGATTTGAACATTTCCTTTTAAGACACTGCACAAATGAACAGATTTGGTTAGCTGTAGATGTTATTTATACAACAATTCTGTATCACAGCAGTAATTCTAGCCTATCTAGACAAAGACACAGATTTGCTGATGTAGTTTAAAAATAAATAATACAAAAACCCACCCCAGGACTGTGCAACTAAACTGTTCAGCAATTTTTTTTCCAAAACTGCCTGATGATTTTCAGTTCTAGTGAATGTCCTGTGTTGATAAACTGCCTATTAGTAATGCAGTGGAGCTGCCTTTGTTGTTATAAAATAAATTACAGAGAAGTTTTTATCTCAATTAATATAATGACTTTTTTTTTTTTCTTGACATGTAAGGTGTTATACTTGCAAATAGCTATGCTTTTATTTCATGTGAAATATACATATACAGACATAGACACTAATATGTATTGGAAATATTCATTATTTTAATAAGACATTGTGAAATGTCTTGAATATTTTGAAGTTTTTGGATGCTGTTTCAAAATGAAACCTTTCATACTTCTACATACAATCTAGCTGCTCAATTATCACAGGGAAAATAATCAATATTGGTTTGGTTTGGGAGCTCTACCTAAGCAAGGAGTGGCCACTGGGCACTAAATCAAAAAGTAAGGTCCCTAGAAAGCTTAAGTGCAAAGGCATTCATCATTTTGTGTTCTGTTTACAAATCAACAGCAAGTAGGTAAATATCACTGCTAAAACATACTTGAGAGGAATGACAGATGGTTGAAGTTGGCAGGGACATGCATGCTGTTGAGTCTTTAATCTTCAGACAGAACTGAAGCCAAGATTAGACCAACAAATCAACCAGCAGAAGCTAAACTGGTGAGCCTTGTTCAGCCAATTTTGATTCTTGTAAGAGGGCTTTAAAGGTGTGAGACAATAGATGATAAGAATATTTACAGTGAAAAACAGTATTGCTGTAGTAGCAGTCTCTGGATTAAACTATCTGCAAGGACTGAAGTTGATATTCCTGTTCTACCTGATTTAGAAGGGAATGCTCTCTGAATTAGAGAGAAGGAAGACTTAAATGCATTCTCAGCTATTTCAAATCCCACACTTAGATATAATTACCCAGGCACTTCAACAGATCAATTTTGGATCAGAAGTCAGATGAGAAAAAATTTGATTTGATTCTTTTTGTGGAATAGCAAATATTTTAATGGGAAACAAGTAAAGAAAAATAGAGAAAACTTCAAAATGGAGTTGTTGTCTGCATCATAGCTGTCAGGTCTGCTTTTTCCAGGCATTACAGAAAAAACCATGATCAGAGGTATATATGTATGTTCTTTGGCAATGGCTTCTGGGTGACTTTGCAGTTCTGGCTCTGACTGCATGGCTGCAGTGCACTTGCTGTATATCAGTTAGTGACAGTGTATTGGTAATTGCCATAACTGAAAATACTGAATAGAATGTATTCCCATAGGAAGTTGTGAACTGTGTTTTCATGTGGTCCCAAAGCTTTTATGCTGGAATGGGATAGTGAGACTATATCAGGATTTTTTTTTTGTCTCAAAATTTCTTCATGAAACATGTCAAAGAACTGTTAATAAAATCTTTGTGCCTTAGTATGTTCTCTCATATTTTTGATACGCCAAATATTTAAAAGGAAAAATAAATGTGCTTTTGAAACATATTTTAAAAAGAAGTCACAGGGATTTTTTTGGTGTCCTCCCTACCTCACAGGATAAAATTTCATTTGTGCATACCAATAATCCAATTTCCTAGAACTCAGAGGGGAAAACTATAATACAGTTTTGAATGACTTCTAGGTACCTAAAATAGTTTTCCTATTAATAAGATTCCCAGTATGCCGATATGTGAATTTCCAAGAAAATACATATTCTTGACTTAAATGCAGTCTAGTTCTAAGGAGCTGCAGACTCATTTCTTAGCATTGCCATTTATTCAGTACTGAATGTTATCTGCCCAACAGCTCAGTCTTTTATAGAACTGAGGAAAATTCTGTTTATACTCCTCATTTCAAGGGGAAGTGTTAAATACCTTTGTTGCAAGTTGACTGTTTTTAGAAGGATGCCAGTTGCTTTAAGGCTAGCTGCTCAAATGATGGTTTGCTCATACTGGAACAGCTGGTAAGCTCCTCAGAATCTAAACATTAGTTAGTGCGTCACAAAAGTGCAAAATTGTACTTTTTATTAGGCTAACTAGAGAGGAAGTAATCTTTTTTTTATTCAGTTGCTTAAGCTGTCAAAGAAATGGGAATATTGTACTAAAATGTAATACAAACATATTCCTTTTACAAATTTCAACATCACTGGATGTTATCAAAGGCCAGTAATTTATTAAGCTGAATTTCTTGAAAGTTTTTAAAATAGTGCTATTGTACTGAGCTCAGACTGTAAGCACTGCCATGAAAACTCCTTATTACATAAATTATTTATGCCAAATTCCTGTCTATTGTGCGTCATATGCCTTCATGTGACTACATTATATGTTAGAACATGCTCTTTCTACACAGAGATCAGTACTGGCAAACTCTGTGATTCATTTCTCAGTCTTCACTTAGATCCCAGTGGGAATATTGGAGGCTGTGCACACCATTCTGGTTATGCTGGAAAAGTTTTATCCAAAAAGAAGCCTTTTCAGTTTCCAAGGTAATAAAAATGTATTGGTCTATCCTTCCCAAACAATTTATGACATCTTTATTTCCGATGACTTTGCTGGGCACACCCTTCTTTGTGGATTCCCAGGGAGATCAGACACCAGGTTCAGCTTATCTGCTCACATACGAAAAGGAGGTCACATGTTTTTCTATAGAATTTCTTATCTACTGAAGTATCTTCAGTTCAACTCATTGCATTTTTTTCACTAATTTTCTTTTCAGCCTTCTTAGTACATCCTCACTTTTTTCTTCAAAGTTATCTTTCTCCACAATTCAGTCCTCAAAACTACATGCTTTTCTACTTATGTTTTGCTACAAGAAAACCTACTTTCCCCCACCTTACTAATATACTAATCAGTACTAATGTACTAATGCTCTTCTGACCACAGGCTGAGATCCCAAGCTTTACTTTTCTTTTTAATTTAATTTAATTTTATTTATTTTTTGTTTGTTTGTAATAGTCACTTGCAATTTCTGTCAGCATGTTTACTTTTTTTTTGAGTTTGATTAAAGAAAGAAATTTTACTAGCTCAGGGTCAATCTGTTACTGCGCTACAACTTTAATAAGCCCTAGTGAAAAAAAAGGTTTTGCAGCTGATTTATACAAGACAATTTCAGGAAGTTTTCATCCCTTCTTTGCTTGGATGCTTTGAGTGAAAGTGAAAACCAGTCAATAAATTGGTGTTTTAGCTGTTACCTGCAAGCTTGAACATCAATATCTCCTTTCAGATAAATCAAAGACAATATCACTGATTCAGCAGAGAAGACTGGAAACACAAGACTATTTGTCTTGGTCCCTAGGAAGCTGCTGTCAGATCATTGCAGATCAATGCAAAAATTTGCTTTGCATTTTAGTCTACTTTATACAAGTGAATCTACATTTGCAATGAATGGAATCCGTAGGTGATAAAGACTCTCTGTAACCTCATCTGTATTTTGACTGTGACACCTCATTAGGAGCATTAATGTAGGCCTGACTAAACGGTGAAGTTGCATTACCATTATTACCATGCTGAATTGCCCATCAGAAATGATAGAGTTTAATTTCTGGTTTAATATTTTTAAATAATGAATTAAAAATTTAAATTGGGAATGTTATCTTAGGCAACAACTACAGCATTGCAGCTCTCACACAAAACTAAAATATTCTTAATTGTGAAACTGACAAGGAAGCCATGGATTTCATTGCTACTTTTACAGCCTCTCCTTGGAAAACACAGATGTTAGCTCTTTAACTCCCTAATTTGCATTTTTTTTATAGAACTGAAAATTCAGTGCCATTAAGCATAGTTAACAACAGTGTTGTAGCAGCAATAATTTTATTATTACTCCTTTTAATTGAGAAGTTGTACTTGAGTATTATTTGAATGTATAGGTGGCGAGTGTGGTAGTCAAATCCTGCTCTGCATTTGTGCAGCTGTGAAGGAGATGTCACCTCCTGTGTCCTCTCTGAAACTGCCTCAATATCTGTATTGCATATTCATTAAGCCTGGGGTAGCTAGGCACCATATCTAATAGACTGGAGAACTTTTGCTCTAAGAAGGTATTAATAACACCTTAAATACAGATTGCAGTATAGTGAACATCACTCATACTGCCTTACCACCCTCCTTAACCCCTCAGTCCCCCAGCTGTTGTAATAAAATCCAAATGTGGATAAGAATGGCTGGGATTTTACTGACAATGCCTATGACATTTGAAGGTTATTTAGAGATTCATTGCACCCCAATTTTGCACTCCTGTGGCCAAGACACCTGGATTTGAGAATCTTGAATTGTCATGAGTGTTGTCTTGCAGTCATATACTTGTGCTCTTTCTGTAATAAAAATAGCCTAACAGCCTTGTTTAACAGGTATAGGGGAAAAAGAGAGTGACTGTCTTACTCCTTTTGTCTGTGAAAGGAAAAGGTCTCAGTCTGTGACCTGGATTACCACTCAGGCAACTCATATAATCTCATTCTATCCCTGTGTAGACTGTTGTTTGTAAGGATCTTGACCACTTTTTAAGAAGAAGGAATACTTGCAAACATGGAGTAGTTACAGACATGGAGCTGAATGGAAACCGCATTGAAAAAAAAAAGAAAAATTATAAAAGAAAAGCAAGTTCTGCCCAACTCATTTGGTTTCTGTTTTTCTATTGAGAAGATGATTGCATTTGGGGTAGTAGATCTTGTCTATCTGGCATCCCATAAAGTATTTGACACAGTGAACTATTAAAAATAAATATCTGAATCTAAGAAAACAGACTTTGATGCAACAGTTATAAAAATGAGCAAAGGATTTTCTAATGCAGAGGCAACAAGGTGGTTGTCTGGAAAGAGAAGCTATTGATCAGGAGATCAGTAGAGTTTCTTAAGGATTGGTCTTGAGTCTATTAATTATTTTGAAAAAAATGGGCTACTGAAATTTTCTGCTGACATGGTTTGGGTTTTATTGTCACCACATAAACATCAGAAAATATAAATAGCTGGATAAATAGGTGGACCTCCAAAAAAGTAGAGAGATTAAATTCATGATTTCAGAGGTCATGTTCTAAGGAGCTAAAAATGTATGCAGCAAATTATGAGCTTATTAGAAGCAAATAATTGAAGAAACGGAATTCCTAATCAGTCACACAAAGACAATTCAGTATGATACATCCATAAAGTTGTGGTCATTCAGATCCAAGAAAAGATATTTCACACTGGAACAAATGCACAAGTCTACTAGAACCATTCATGAAGGAGAATTTTTATTTTGTGAGAGTAGATAAGAAGAATTGACTTATTCAGGCTGGTAAAATAAATTCTGATATGTCTGCTATCTATGAAAACATCAGAGAAGTCTACATAAGGAAAAGAAAATATCTGTTTAAAGATAAAACTCAAAAAGAATTAATGGTTATAAAACTTCTGTGAATAAATTCAAGCTGGTAATACAAAGACCATCTCAAATCATGCAATGAATGAAACTCTGTAATGATGTTTTTCCACAAGAGCTATTAACAAAAAAAACCAACCAAACAAAACTGCTTTAAAGATGAAATAAAATAAAAAAAAATCAGATAAATTATCAGAGTTAAATTAATTTTTAAGACTCATGGCTTTTTTCCAGTAACTTTCATAATATTAACCACAACAATTACTGGCAATCGACTATAGATTCTGTGGTGTGCTTCTGTCAGATTAGAGAGATTACATATCACAAGAAAAAATATGATGTATCTTCTACTTATTTGCTTTCTCATACCTGCAAGCTTTGACAAACCATGTTGTGAACTTTGACAAACCTGTTAGAAGCTATGAAAGGAGAAAAAAATCTTGAAAAGCTATGCTTTCAGAAGGCAGGATAGTCAGAAAGGAAAGCTGTGCTTGCCTCCATCACTCTGCCCAGGAAGGCTGTCAAACTTTTGTGTTTTAGGATGTCGGTGACACTAGATGTCTTGTCCAGATTAATTCTCCAGCTACTAATGGAACTGAGAGGTAGAAATTTCTGTGGCCAAAAAGTTAGCAGTTACATCTGTTGAGGGTTATCATGGCAGCTAAATCTCACATAGCTTGCTCAGCCCCCTACAGCTGCTTGTTCAGTCTCCCACAGCAGGATGGAAAGGCAAAAGTAACAAAACTTCTGCATCGGGATGAAGACTGTTTAATAAGTGAGGAAAAACATGCAAACAAACAAACAAAGAAGTGATGCGGAAGCAATCAGTCACCACTAGCTGACCAATGCCCAGACACCTGAGCAATAGCCACCTTTGAAAATTATCTGGATTCCTACCCACCCTCATCTGTTACTGCTGAATGCGATGCTATAGTATATTCCTTTTGTCAACTTGGGTCCAGTGTCTTGGCCTTGTCCTCTCCCAGCTTCTTGCCCACCCCTAGCTGACTTACTGGCACAACAGAGTGAGAAACAAGAGAGGGTTTTCATGCTATGTGAGCACTATTCAGCAATAGCAAGGACATTGATATGTTATCACCACTGTTTGGTCACAGATCCAAAACATAGCACCATAAAGGCTACTATGAAGAAAATTAACTCCATTCTAGACAGACCTAGTACAACATCCCATTGCTGAAAGAAAAGACAAAACAATCTGCTCTGGCAGGAGGGTTGGTCTAGATGATCTTTTGAAGTCCCTTACAACCCCAAACATTCTGTGATTCTGTGATTTCAGTGCTAATTAAGTAGTTTTTTTTTTCATTCCACTGGGATTTGATTTTCTTCACTGAGGGATTAATTGGATGAGAAATTACTTTGCGATTCCCGGATTCTGTATTTTATTTTAAATCCTTTCTGCTTCAGTGATTATTTTGTTGCAGTGAGGTGATAAGTTGATATTTATACCACACTTAGGATGTTTTGTAATACCCTCATTTATCTACCTCATGATATTTTCATCACATTTCATCACAGGTAGGCTAAACTTTTATTACTTTTATTTGCTTCAAAATCTGTTAATAAGGTCATTCACACATTTACACCATGAGGTTGCTTCTATTACTTTCTTGAGCAAGCCCCAGTGACCCTTTTGGGACAGTAATGTACTGCCTAAACAATGCCTGTTGTAGTCTTACAGAAAATTTTGCTTCTGCTATTTTAACTAAAAATACAATTCACAGTGAATAAGAAAGACAATGTTACCTTCCTGAAAGGACAGATGAATTTTTAAATACAACCTCAGATTCTATTTCTGGCAGAGCTAAAACTGGGAGGAAGCTGAATGGAAGCTTCTATATTTTTCTCTGTTGCAACCTGTAAAGATTGACATAATGGAGTTCTTACCATATATGGTCACTGTGAGAAAGATATGGGTGATCCAGCCATCATTTGAAGACAATGTTGTGTCCAAGGGAGACTCTCAGGTTCATGTAAAATGCTGTGTGATTTGGTGTCATCAGGTTAAGTTTTTTCTTTGCTAAACTGAGTATCCATTTTATTTTTACATTCTCCCTTCTTTTGTTGTTGTTTTGTTTGTTTGTTTGTTTGTTTGTTTGTTTGTTTGTTTTGTTTTGTTTTTTTCCTGTGCACTGACTTGAATTATCTTTCCCTGACAGGCTGCTTAAGAAACCTTAAAGTGTTAAATGTGAGTTTCAATAATTTGAAGTCAGTCCCTCCAGAACTGGGTGATTGTGAGAATCTGGAAAAATTGGATTTGTCTGGAAATATGGAAATAACAGAACTCCCATTTGAAGTAAGATAAAAACCTTTGGTTTTTTTCATCTTTTTTTTTTTTTTTTTTTTTTTTTTTTTTTTTTTTGTGGTTTTTTTTTTTCGTCTTAAAATCTTTTCTTAATAGATTAAATCACATTCTTTGCAGTTTTTAGCAGTAATGTTTTAGTACTAATATAACTGAAAATGTCTTAGCAGCAGTTAAATGTGACCAAGCATCTTTGTTTTGTGTTTCAAGTGACTACATTTTGCATGCATTTATTCTGACATATGAGGGAAGACGTGATCCTGAAGGGAATTTGGCCACTGGTGATAAGGAGAAGGCTGCAAATATCTATTTTTCTGAGAAAGTGAAGAGCATCTTAGCAGTCAGATTCACATACTAACCTTCATTTGTTCCCACTGTCTGTTTTTCTTTAAAAGTGTATAAAGAATTCTATAAACAACACTTCATGTTTCTGTGAGCATAAATATCTGTCTGAGAGGGGTATTACATATGAGGCACGGTATGAATTTATAATAAAGAATGAGATAAGGACTCCCAGGCATGCACCAACACTGTTTCTTGTGTAGGATGAATAACTGCTCTCTGCCACAGCTTCTCTGAGACTTACCGTTCATGGAGAAATGAAACTATTGGCTAGTACCTAAACACCGTTTCAGAAGTCATCTGTATTTCTCAGGGTCTTAGTATCCTGATTCCTAGAGGATGAGTTGGGGCAACTTTAGGGAGAAGTGTCAGGCTCTTCTTTACTGATTCCTATTCTTAATCTAAATGTCTATTACTTGTGATTTACGGGCAACATTGGAGCAGATTAAATTTATATGAGATCTGTTCTGGCCCTGTTTATGCTCTATTCTGAGAAAAAAAATAAGTAGTACTTAACATTCCCCTATACTTTTCACTGTAAGGTAGTTTATCTGAAAAGAATTGTTTAAAAATTATGTCAAGGAAGCAGAAACAAATGGTGAGCATTAGCTTTACATCGTAAGTGGACACTGCATAGAAATGCTAGCAACAGCACAAACAGGGTCTCCTTTCTCCCTTCCTTTCTTCCTCTTTTGGATAGCAAAGATAGGGCACAAAACAGATAAAACTTACCTGATAAAAAGGAACCATAATGGAATCAGAAAAACATATCCTAAACAGGCAAAGGAATAAATGTAAATGTCTAGGAATAGAATATATTCAAACTGTGGACCAGAATGGTGAATTTAGCTTCAATCATTGGTATGCTAAAATCAATGAGTATTTTCCCAGTTGCTTGTAAGGCCTTATAGTGCAAAGTCTTACCCATGTCTATGCATTATGGATAGTCTGCATATAAATTGAACTGTGTGTACTAGTCTTTCCAGTGCAAAGTCCTAAAAGACCAGTGTTTCTCTTGGAAAGGTCAAAAATATTGTTCTGTTCTGTCAGCCTCCTATTCAATGGGATTGAAAGTCACTGAAAGTGAGTGTAGGCTACTAGATAATGGTTCACTTACAATTTATGAAAAAAATTTAGAGCTGTACAAGTGAATAAATATTACAACAAAAACTGGAAGCAACATCACGTCAACATTGTCTAACAGGTCAAGAAGAAAAATATTGGCACTGTCTATTGTGCTTGCTTGTTTCTTTGGAGGATGCACTTAATTTATACTTGCAGTGACCTGGGATGTAGATTCTTCTGCTTCAGTTTATAAAATCAGTTTTCCAGAATCAACATTTCAAGGGCAGCTTTGGAAGCCAAAGGTGCAATCAAAAGAACACTTTTGTCAAATTATTTAAAATTATGCAAATCTTTTGGCCTTTGGTATATTCAATATGGTTGATGTTATTCAGGGCAATAGTAGCAGTACCCTTGCTAATGTACTAGGTGTCTGATGTTTTTATTCTCAAATGGGCAAGAGGTGGTAATCACTGTCAGGAATTAATGAATTAATTTAATTAATTAATTAATGAAGGAATGAATTAATTAATAAAGGAACTTAATGAATTAAAATATTGAAGTAGTCTGAACATGCAGTCTAAAAGGAAAAGAGAAAGACATTATGAAGTGTTGAGGTGGGCTAACCTTGGCTAAAAGACAAATGCCCACCCAAATGCTCACTCCCTCCTCCTCAGTATGACATCGAAAGAAAATAGGATAAGAAAGTTCATGGGTTGAGATAAAAGAGAAAGAGATTGTCTACCATTTACTATTCTGGCCAAGAAAACTGTATGTGAGGAAGATACGTTTAATATTTGTAAATATATAACTGGGTAATGAGAAAAAAAGATATTAAAACATCTTTCCTCCACCCTCTCCCAGGGTCATCTTACTCCTTCACTCTAGATTCTTGTGTTGTGGTTGGCATTTGATGGGGTTTTGATAGTGGAGGAGGGAGCTACTGGTGTGGCTCCAGTAAGAACCTTTGAGAAGCTCCCCTGTTTCCAACACAAACCCACCTCTGGCCAAGGCTGAGCCAATCAGCACCTCTGTGGTAACATATTTAAACAGAGAAAAAAAAATGTTGAGTAGGTTCTTTTGTTTGGGGGCTTCTTTTGTTTTGGAGAGGAGTAGACTTGAGGGAGACAACCATGTGGATGGACACCTGGGTCAGTGAGGAAGGAGTGGGGTAGGCATGCTTCCAGAGCAGCTATTCCCCTTCATCCTGGGCTGAGATGATAGGCTGAGCCCTGCGATCCACAGAGATCAGCAGTGGAGCAGAATCCTGTCTTCTGTGGCCTGTGGAGGACCCCACAGTAGAGCAGGTGGCTGCTCCCAAAGAAGGCCATGACTGTGAGGGAAGCCCATGTTGGAGCAGTGTGTCACTGGGAGGACTGATGCCCACAGAAGAGACCAGTGCTGGTAGGAGAAGTTAATGGAGGACTGTCTCCTATAGGAGGGACCCCATTTTGCAGCAGGGGAGAACTGTGAGGAGTCTTCCCCCTGAGGAGGAAGCATCAGGAGAAACTACATAGGCTGGACTGACTGCAAACCCCATTCCCTGACCCGCTGCACCACTGTGGAGGAGGAGGTAGAGCTCAGCCTGGGAAGAAGGGAGGGGTTGGAGGAAGGTGTATTTATGATCCTGGTTTATTTATGATTCTGGTCTATTTGTCACTGTCCTGCTGTGATTCAATTGGTAGGTGGGTGATGGTCTTACTGCTTAAATGAAATTGATTTTGTTTCCCCAAGTCAAATCTGTCTTTTGCCTGTGACCATAATTGGTGAGTCAGCCTTCCTTTTCCTTTGTCTCCATTTGCAAGCCCTTTGTTGTATTTTCTCTCCCCCATCCCACTGGAAGGGGGTAGGAAAGAGTGAGTGTCTGCGTGGTGCTTTTTTTGGCAGCTGGGTGGACTCAACAACATGCATCACATCAGATCCTTGAGTCTAGTCAACCTTCTTATTGCCTGTAACCAACATTTCAAAAAGTATTTAGCATTTTTAATCTGAAGACGTGGAGCCAGCTTCTGAGAATGAAAAATATTTCAACTATCTTAAAAGCAGTTTGAGGTAACCTGGCCTCTTCTCAATCATCTCCCTGCCCTGCAAGGAATCTATTCAAAAAGAAACCAAAGACCCCCAAACAACAAGAACAAAAGCAACCAAGCAACCAAACACACATACCATACCAAACCAAACCAAACAGAAATAAAAACACCAGCAACAAAGGCAGAAAACATGCACAGCAAATCATGAAATGGGGATGCCAATGTGTGATTCTGAGACGTGTATCTTCTAATTCATTGCAGCCCCTCTGCCACCACAATCACACAGGTCAGACATAACTTTTATCTGACCAGCTCTATATTTCAAGATGAGACAAAATAGTGGCCTTAAAGTAGCTTGGCAACCAGTGTACACCACCTGACAGGATTGAAGCTAGGAGTCATAGCCTTCAGCAGCAGCCTAGTGGTGCATACTCTCCTCAGTCATGTAGCCACATAATCGTGTATCACATAGCCAGACACAGTCAGGGGATGTTCTGTCACATAGTAGACTCACTCTTCATACAAACTCTACATACTGGAAAGTATTGGTCACATATACCCAGCACCCACACTGCCAATGTAAACTGATTCATGGAGTCTCAAATTCTGAGTCAAGGAATTTGGCAGATCAGGATTAACAGTATCACCTCACATTAGTCCAGAAAGCAAGTGGTTGATGTACCTAGAGTAACATAGGTGCAAACAAGAATATGTCAATTAAAAATAGTTAGGAAGAAAGAAATTACAAGGAACAAATTTTCTCTGTAAAAAGAGAGGTCTGTGAAATCTTATTTCTGCAAAGCTGTAGTTACACCATAATGCATGAAGTTATTTGAACGTTATTGTAACCTTTGTAACTTGCATTTTTATTGTTCTTAAAATTACCCACTTTCTTCTAAATTCTATCAGTAGTAAACAACTTTATGATAAGCCACAATAGTGAATTAGATGGATAGTCTAAACAGCAAGCGAACACCTTTTTTCAAATTTATTCTGAGTTTTCCAGCCTTTAATTTATTAACTTTAAACTCTTTGCACTGAAGTTCAGAAGCATGACAGAGTCCCAGGTTTGCAAGGTGACATTTCTTCAATAGCAAAAGCAGGAACTACTGGGTTACATCCTTCACTGAATTCCCTTGCATCTTCAGCATCTCTTCCACTTCACGTTGGGTATAATTCTATACTCTTTTGCCCAGCACTACTAGAGCAGAGATTTCACCTCACTCAGCTCTAAACAAGGAAAGAAAAAAGAAACACGAAAAAAGAAAAAAAAAAAAGAAAAAAAAAAAAACACAAAAACAAAAACAAAAAAAAAAACC
>JANHFX010021218.1:20022-45860 GCA_027560015.1 Chloroceryle amazona | reverse complement strand
TGCGTTCCTGTGTGACCTGTGTTAGATTGTATGATCCTGCTCTGGTAGGGGGGTTGGACTTGAAGATCTCTAAGGTCTCTTCCAACCCCTGACACCCTGTGATACCTGTGATACCTGTGAAATTGTAACTAAGATGCTGCTGCGTCTTGGAGCAGAAATGAAAAAAAGTTTTTGGCTTTTTTCCTTGTTATGTTTTAAAAGTAAGCAGTTTTTGTTATCTCTTGTTGAAGGAACAGAATATATCTTAAAATGGTCTTTTGATATATACAAAGGACACTTCCTATTCAAACATTCTGGAGCAGTCAGTTAAAGCCTGTATGCTACTGACATTGATACACTTCGTCTTCTAATGTTTTTAATTAAAACACATGAAGATTATGCACCCAGGGTGATCTGATGGATCTGTTTAAGTTGATGAGAAGCCTGTAACTGACTTTTGGTAGAGCCTAGATTTCCATTCTAGTTAGTGTCCTTAATTTACAAGTTTTGGAGATTTGAAGATGAGATGTCTTTATGATAGGAAAATGCAATAATATATGCAGACTGCGTGTAACTGCAGCAGTAATACTATGAAAATTTAATGTAACTAATCAACATAAATTTATTTTTTGAGACAGCAGACTTGTTTTGGCTTCAGCCCAGAAAATCATTAATCAGGTACTTAATTTCATGCATGTGACTCAACTATTAGCTCAGAACAACTCCTGTACTTAAACACACGATCCACATTCTTAGGGATTTTAACTGTCTGAAGATAGTCCTTTGCTTATTGCTCTCTGGTTCTTCAATCACCTGTGAGTGATCAATACCTGGTATTTTTGTGAATATTACATGTGCGGCTAGCATTCTCATTTTTTTGCAGACATCATAAAAGATCTGCAAAATATATGTGTATTTAATAAACTGCTCTAATAAAAAGCAAAGTCCCGTTCTGTGAACTTCTTATGCTTAGTTCATCATAGCTATAATTAATTTCCTAAAGTTTTAAACACTAGGTGTTTGAATGATGGTAATGCTCCAAAGATGGATGGGGGTAATGTTAAACTTCCATGTAAATAGTTTAGAATCAGAATAATGATGATTGTTTGTGGATTAAATCTGCAAAGATTTAGGATTTTAGCATTGCAAAATCAGAATAATGCTATTTGGGTGAAGACTTATTTCCACATACATTTATGGATATAGTTTATCATGTTACTTCTAAATGAAGTGCTGTTTGAAGTCATACATTTTTATACTTTAGAGGGTTTTGTTGCAAAATAAATGAACAAGTACCCTGTTACTAGGGGCTGAGGTTGACTGTTAAATGCTTTTGCTTCCTCAAGTTTAAGAGTCCAGTTTTGAAGTCAGATGGTGCACCAGACTATATATACACAACTATAGCTGCATGAAAGATATCTTCTGCCTCCAGAGATGCTCGTACCCTGTTTCTTGGTGCTTATCTCCAGAAATGTCAATGTGATTATAGAAAAGGTTACACTTACAGGTCTGTGAAAGGAAAGCTGTGGATTTGGTTTTAATGCATGAGATCTAAGTGGACAACTGTGCAGTTTGCCTCTAGGGTGCTCCTTTGTCATATATACTGTACAGCTTTCAGCAAGCTAATGAGATGCTGAGTGCCTATCTATGTGTTTTAGGAGACAGCACATGTGATAACCTGATCCTACTGAAATGGTACAAATTTTCTTTGAATTAATTGAGTCTGAAATTTCTGAGCTAAAGCACGTTTGCATGAATTGATAGACATTTCCAGGCTAATCCTTTGTACGTCTTGTCACCCAGTGACTTTGATGAGATGCTGTTTCCTGTCACAGAATGTTCACATGAAATTGAAAAGTACAGTGGAGTTTTGTTTGTTTGTTTGTTTGTTTTTGTTTTTGTTAGTAAATGCTTGATTTTATACCTTTTCATTTGTTTGTGCTAAGTAGTAGGAAACTCATAATAAACTCACATGCAACCCTATCAGTAAATCTCTTTCATGGCAAAAAGCAGAACAGAAACAAAACCACATCCATTAATCAAAAAACTTGTTCAGCTCAGGACATGGTGTCTTTTTCTTCCAACTGAAGATTTAATTAATTGTCAGAGGGAAAGGGAAGCAGTGGATTTCTACATGATCTGGATTATTTCTATGAATAAAATTATTAAGATAACAAAATGGAGCAGTTTGTCAAATAAAAATTACAACAGTGGTTAAATGTAAGGACCACAATAAAGGGGTGCAGGTAGCTACACTATCAAATATAGCTATTTTTAAAATGGAACTTGCATAAAGCCTATGTATTGATTGGTTCAAAGTCACACAATAGAGGAAAACAGCCAAAATTAACATAAAGCAAAAAAAAAATTGTATCGTAAAACTGATAAGAGAGCCACGCTTGTTTGAAAATGAAATGCTATAGAAGGGGTAAAAATCCATCAGTCCTTCAAGAAGAAATAAAATACACAGGATTTTCTTTAGGACAATATAATACATAGCTGCCATAATTTCTAATGCATTATATATCATAGGTGTTTGTTGGTAACATAACAGAGACAGATTAAATAAGAACTCCATTAGGTTTCAACACACTGTAAACAGATAGGTTTTGTTAAGTATTGCCATAAAAGAACAAGTACTGAGAGCTTGCAGTTTAAATAATATAATCATGGCTCCATGTATTCTGTGGCATGTTGAACCAAACTTTTTCTAAAGAGTCCATGATGTTATATTCCGTTCATTAATTTTTCTGGGAGTACAAACTCTGGAAAATGTAGGTTTTTATCTAGCCAAATATGAAAACAATCTATTTTCAAAACTATATGAAAAATATCAGAAACAGCTCTATTTATTTAAATAAATAATACTATGATATTAATGTTACTTTTAACATTTAATGTAATAAAACACTTTAAGGGAAACATCTAAAAGTTGTTCCTGTTATTGAAGGAACCATTTTACCACCTAGTGTTAATAAGTTGTTCCAGTGAGAAAGGTGCCTGCATATGAAAGCAAAGTATTCAAGAACTTGGGTGAGCAGTGATGACAGTTCATTATTTATTTAAAATAATCTGCTACTTGGTGTTTAGAGACTGTGGCTTTTCTTCTTCAGGATGGTCTGAGAACATTTTTGGTGTCATTTAAGCCTGTGGGACATTGTTTTAATTTTATGCTTGCTAAATTCCTTTTGGGGATACTTTAGTGAAAGAAGTGTATCAGCAATTTTAGCAAATTTTTCTGAGTGCAGAGAACCTTGAAGTATTTGCTTAGGATTTGGAATTATGACAGCAATTTAAACCACAAAATAAATGCAATGTAAAGATGGTGCCAATGTATTCTCTAATTTCTATGACCTAGAAGAGACATTCTGTTTTCCTTGTTCAAAAAGAGGTTTTCTTTTACTGGAAGAAAGATTCACTATCTGGAAAATTTGCAGTATAACAGTGAGTGTTCACTGCTAGTAGTTAATCCTCAAAATGACAAAATGGTTTGGAACTGAGAAGTATCAGAATAAAATGTGTGCTTGTTTATTCTGAATTAGGAGTGAGATATTTCCATGGTAGTGCCTCACCAAAGCTGTTTGGAAATGGAAATTTTTTTTGGTTTAGGGTTTTTTGTTGATAAATATTTTCTATATTGTAATAAACCTTCAGGTAAAGAAAATGATTTTTCTTTCTCCTGTATATTAGGATCTATAGACCTAGATTATGATGACATATGATTGGAAACTCAGAGACATAATTTAAATCATAAAGTACTTTTTTTTGGGTTTACATTTATGCTCTTTTGATATTCACTTTAGCTAGCTGCATGGTTTTATTAACACTGGTAATGTGAACAATTGATTCAGTACACAGAGAGCTTTACTTAACATATCTATTTCTTTAACAGGCATATTTTACATTTGTAGTTAACCTTCATTGTGCTAAAGGCTTAATACTTAAAAATGTAATTTCTTTTAAAAGTATTAAAATAAAAAGCTCTAGTGCACCTTATTATATACTTGCTTTACAGCAAAAGGTGTATTTTTAAAGACCTTGGAAAAATATTGGACAAAATTTTCTGTTGGCTTAAATTGAGGTTCATTTTCCTAGGGTCTTCTAGCAATAGATTCTCAGCACATAGCAGTTATAGCAAAAAAAATCTATGTATTTATGATAGGAGTTAAAAAATCTTTTTTTTTGAGGATGTTAGCCTGGCATGTATTAATGATCAAAACTGTGTTTTGTCATTTCAGAGATTAGTTCATATGCAGCCTAGGAATCAACATTGTCTGATTCCAGCCTTCATGTTGTCTGAAGCTACAGGGTTTTTTTTAGAATGAAAATTTCAGTTGGTGCCATGATAGTGTTAGAAAGGTGATGAACACTTTGGGAGGTGGGTATTTCTGAAATACTTTTTCCTATAAAATGATGACTAGGAGATAAGGCTGGCAAAAAGTTGAGCAAAAAAATAATCATGCAATTCTTATTTTTCTAAGTGCTTTGAGAGGATTAAGGATGTTTGATGAATTAAATGTCTTCTTGCATTTGCAAAATGTAACTAAAATAAAGCATCACTTCTTTCTAGCTAAGTAACCTGAAACAAGTCACAGTTATGGACATGTCAGCAAACAAGTTCCATTCTATTCCAATTTGTGTACTCCGGATGTCTAATTTGCAGTGGTTGGATATTAGCAACAACAACCTGAAAGATCTCCCAGAAGACATAGACAGGTAGTTTATGTTTTAATTAATTGACAGGCTTGTGCACTAATAAGCAAATCTAGAAAGTAACAAGCTTCCAAGAGACACCAATAATGAAAAATACCATGAAAAAGTCCCATTTGGAAATGCGTCAGATAGTTTTGCATGTAAGCTTTACCACTACTATTGTTGGCCTAGGTCAAAGAACAGCAAATACCTTTGATGTCAGATTGTACAGTCAGTGCCTCTGTTTAGTTAATTAATTAAATTTTCTGATGAGTTAATGATAATTTGTCATTATATCCAGACATTTGTCTCAGGAAAGTTCATGAGGCATACTCTGTCCCAGTTCCAGAAAAGGGGACTCACCATATGAAGTTGAGAGCAGTTTCTCTCTGGAGGGTAGATGGGATGGAGGAAAAAGATGAACTAAATCATATTTAAGTTACTGAAAGAACCTGATAAACTTTGGCAATAAAGCAGAAAAATATTTGTAAGGTTAAAGAAAATAACAGGCAGTTCTCCCCTCCTGCTCTGAAATATATATGCATGTGTATGCATATATTCATTCTCTAAACTGAGAGATCCACTAGAACTAGTTTTTAAAAAAAGTGATGATTCTTTTAATGGGATTTACTAGCCTGTGAGAAAGCACTTCTCTTACTTCTGGGCATATTTATTCACTCTGGAGTTCTGTTATAACTTGGATTCTAAAACTTTACGTAACCACAAGTAAATTAAAACACTTATTAACTATTTACTATTACATTAAGTTTACGGGGGGTGAAATTATTGAGCTAGGAATAGAGATCTCCAAAGCAGAATCCTCACAGAACAGTCATTCAACGTTAACTTTCACAAGACCTTTGTTGTTGGGCAAAAAGACTTTTCTGGAACATTGTGTAATCACAGATTATCTGTCAGCAGGGCTGAAGTGTTAGGTTTTATTAGTAGTTCACATTCTCTGGTCACAACAGCATAAACATGCCATTTTTTTTCCCAAGACATCTGATCAGCGATTTGTTTAACTTCGAAGAGCTTCTAAGAAGATATTTTTATTTTATGGAAGAATACCCACTCAATTTTAGGATATTTTTTTCCTTGTAACCTAGATATACTTTTCTGTCTTCAAATTATTCCTTTTCTACATTTCATTTTCTCTATTTCATACTGAGGTCCCAGCCTTGGTACTAAAGCATCAGAATCAGACACCACAAAAAAATGCTTTCTTTGACTTCAGGTTATGAATTTTGAGATCTCTGGGGTTCGTGTGCATTCAGAAGACTCAAAAATGTGAGGATATTGTCATTATCACCCCTCACCCCCAGCCCCATAAACTGATACTCTTATTCAGACTTATGATTTTAATGCCTGCAGTGTCAAAGAACCACAATGAACTACCATGAAGTCTGTGATTAAAAAAGATGAGTCAGCAGTAACTTAGTATTTTTCCCCGAATTCCAACAAACCATATGGGTTTGATAACCAGTGGCCTGTAACAGTGTGGACCCTTCTGGTCAATTAAGAAAACCTTCTTTTTCATCAGTTTGCTATGCTTTTTGTCTTCCATGTAATCAAAGGAATAAATGCTCTGCCACAAATTACTGTTGCATTAGGAAAAGCCAGGGGAAATAAAGCAAAAGAAGTCTAGTGCCTTCCTCCGCAATACATTGTTGTTAAATTGATTTCAGTGGGACAACTTGCAAGAGTCATGTGACCAGGAACTAGTCTTTCTTTTGCTCCCCACAGTACTAATTACTAGTGAAAAACAATAGATGGGACTGTACCAAGTTCATAGAAACCAGAATATAGGCAAAAGTGTGAGCTGGTGACCCATATTTTTCATAATTTCTGAGATACATAAGGTGAGGTTTTATATTATGTCAATATCTTCTCTATGAAAGCACAGTAATTTTTAAACATTTAATTTTGGACATGGTTCTTAATACAATTCAGAGGTATGCTATTAATATCTGTAATGTTGAACCATGACTGGAAATTTCCACTGAAGTTGATGACAGTTTGTGAAATGTGGTATGATTAATTTTCAAGAAGCCAAAGATGGTGCATGTAATAATTCTTCTTTTATACAAGTTCAGTCTATATTGCTATTTTACATAGATGTTCTTGCCTGAAATAAGTATTTTATATTATTTTTATCTTTTAAATTCTTACAGGTTACGTCAACTGCAGACACTCCTCCTACAGAAAAACAAGTTGACTTATCTTCCACGAGCTCTGGTCAATATGCCAAAGCTCAGTTTGCTAGTTGTCAGTGGTGATGACCTGGTTGAGATACCCACAGCCATCTGTGAGTCAACCACGGGTTTAAAGTAAGTAAAAGTGAGAGAGAGAGTAATATGTTCTTAAGAAGATAAGATGCACCCAGAAGAAACACTTTCAAAAGTATCAGTTTCTACCTTACCTGCTGATCAAATTATGAACAATTTATATCAGAGCTCTTAAGGAAGCACTAGAGAGACTGGAAAATGTAGAGGAGATAGAGGTTTCTAATTTTCATCTGCCAGCTCTCCACATCATAGTAGTCTGGCAGTTAGCTGTTGATAAGATCAGTGCTGTCAAAAGCATGCTGCTGGGAGTGGGAGATGTGGGTAGTTAAAAGGCTAAATAGTGTAACATGAGTTTAGTAGTTCATATATTCTTTGTTTTGAAACAGCACCTTGTTGCTACATGTCAGATAAGACTAAAGGCATTTTAGTCTGCAATTACAGTGATCTTGCATTTCTGCAGGTGATATATAGCTCTTCAGTTATGGACCTATTTGAGACTTTATCCTGGGTCTGTCTGAGATGGAGTTAACTTTCACCATAGCAGTCCTTATAGTTCTGGGCTTTGCGTTTGTGTGGTGTTGATATGTGTTTAAATGGTGTTTCAGAATGCACATGAACCCAAATCAGGGTTTTTGACTACTGTCGAGCAGTGCTTCCACAGCATCAAGGCTGTCTCTCCAGTGCTCTCTCAGGAAGGCCATATAGATTATGAGTATGAGCCTGGGAGGGGACACAGATGGGACAGCTGACTCAAACTGACCAAATGGATATTCCATACCATATAATGTCATGCTCAGCAATAAAAGCTAAGAGAAAAAAGGGATGTGGGTTATTTGTTACTAAGGTCTTCCAAAGCAACTGCTACATATACTGAGTCCTTACTTCCCAGGAAGTGGCTGGACATCACCTGTTGAGGCTGAAATTTTTTTTGATTTGCTTTATTTCTGCACATGTTCTTTTCTTTTCTTCACTAAGCTGTCTTTATCTCAAACTACCAGTATCTATTCTTATACTGTCCCCCTGTCCTGCTGAGGATGGGGAGTGGGAATTCTGCATGGTAGGTACCTGGCCAGTCATGGTCAACCAACCACAGACTTGCATCAATTCATGAGATTTTAAAAAGCCATATGATCTGCTTGAACATTTGTTCTTTTGAAAGTAACTATTTTATTGACTATTTTCCTTCTTGGAGTGATAATATCATTAGACATTTTCAGAATGTTGTGTACTTAATTTACGCATTATGTAAGTTGTTTATGTAACCATCTAGTTTATCACCTGCAATGTGTAGCTGTAGGAAATTTGCAAATAGGACACAATTCATGTCCGGTCATGCTCCATAAAAGAGAAGTAACTTAACAAGAACCAGAAAATTGAGGTGCATATTGTTAACCAAGTGATACTGGCAAAATTCCAGATTGCTAGGCAATGCTGTTAAGTTGGATTTCATACTGATCATTAACATATATGAAATTACAGTGTAGTCTTTCAGAAGTTCCAAAATAAAGAAATATACCTTTTATTGCAAAGAATGATTTATTCAGATAGGTGGAAAGAAAGAGATACATCTCATCGTTTTTATATGGAAAGTGGAATATATACCAGGAGTCATTTGAAATATTTATTTCTAATAATACATGTATCCTAACAATGACATAAAGCAAAAATTGAGCAAATGTTCTTTACATGTCTCTTTCTGCCTGTGGTAACAACTTCTAAAATGTTATTCAAGTTGACCAGTGATGTTCATAAGCCTGTTGCATATATTCTTGTGCTAATCTCTTTCTAGATTCGTAAGTCTCAAGAACAGCCCAGTTGAAACTATTGTATGTGAAGACACTGATGAAATTGTGGAAAGTGAACGTGAACGTGAACAGTTTGAGAAAGAGTTTATGAAAGCATACATCGAAGACCTAAAGGAAAGGGGTATGTGTTCACTTGCATCAATTGTCCTGCTATGTTGGATGTAACTGCAGACATATATTGGGAGTATTAATTTTTAAGAGTACATTTTTAAGAGTACAAGCAATATACCCTTAAAATATAACTGTCTGTTATGGTATTATGTAAGATTCAAAGAGAAAATACCAAATGTGTTTTGTTAAAAGTTTGGGCTTTAACTAAAACACTCGATATTGAATATATATATACAAAATTAATGGTGTGTTTGTACATGCCTTAACCTTAATTGAATGATACGGTATGCAATGCTTATAATAAATCTCCAGATTTCCTTACGTCTCTCGGGATTAACATTAGTGATTTTGAATTCCTGCAGAAACGTTTCTCCTCCTCAAAAAGAAATACTGTGTATATATTAAATGTTTTTTGCATTGGTAGGATGTTCTTTAGCAGTGTATCTGTATCATTGTGCTAAATGTTTAATCACTGTAAGATTACTGTAGTAAAATCACTGCTTTTGTCCTTATTGCACAACACTTGAAAGTTTACATTATTTTTCTATTCTGTCTTGTATTTACTGTAATTGAGTAACTGTCAGTCTCTGGAGTCTTATTTAGTAAGATGTGTTAGGAAACAAAGGGAAAAATTTCTGTGAGCCAAAATATCCTCTTTGAGAGTTTGTGTGAGAATGAATTTTTGTGGAATCAATCTTACAGTGTCTTTTCATTCCTTGGATTTCATGTAAGTGGTTTGTATAGTGGTCTTACAAGACCTGGTAGAAAAGTAATGTAAAGAAAGGCCACAGGATGTGACTGCAGAATACTTTTCATGTTCTTTTGTTCCTTAATGTTCATAAGCTGCACAATTGTGTATTCAAGCCATCTACTTCTAAAGTGAAATCTGCTATAAAAGTGAAAGATTCTGATAATGCTAACAACAATGGTTAAAATGGAGAGAAGAAGTGGAGGAAAAACAGATCATAATTTGGCTCATGAAATATGTAGTGGTGGACTTGTATTTACATATTTGTGAAATGTGGAATCTAAGACAATGGCTGCCAGGCTGCCTGAAACCCAGATTTGACCCTGTTAAGCATAGGCCAAATTTATATTCCTTTGGGGCAAAGCAGCTCAGGGTTACATTTTTTATGCTTTACTTGACAAAGTTTATCTCCATGCTTTTTATAATGAGGTTGGGACATGAATCACTCTTGGATTTTCTGCTTCTGAACTCTTGTGCTATAGATTATGCCAATACTTGCTTTAGAAAAGCAGACTGGAGAAAATATGTCTTCTGTATAGTATGAGCCAGTAGAATTTCTGAAATAGCACAGGGATCACTTGTATCTTTGAATTAAAAGCAAATCTAGATGTTTCTAGCTAAAAGCTTAATTTATTTATTCTGGATTACATAGGTGAAGTTTGAGATGTATTTCTTTTTTTTCTTTTCACAGATTCTACTCCTTCCTACACTACCAAAGTATTACTTAGTCTGCAGCTCTGAAGATCAAAAGTCTTTAGATTGCTAGAACATCAGAATAATTATTTTTTATCCACCTGAATAGAAAACTCTGGAAACCACAGATGGTCAGAAGCCCTTCATAATTCTCATGAATCTTTTATTTCTTACTGTAGTTTCTCCCAGTAATTACAGATAAAATGAAGAGCAGTAGAGCCTTCATAAGACACTGTTTCACCTTTTATATCAACCTATTTATTTTCAAATCCATAGCAACAGCCACTAATTTACATGTAGACCTGCCAAATGAAAATATTTACTATAATAAAGGATACACAGGAATAGATGTCTTCAGTATGAAGACATGGTGTGCTGTAGTTGAAACAGTGGAACATGAATCATCATCTTAGGAAGAGGTTTGATTTCATAAGAGGGGAAGGATTACTTTAGAAAATGATTTGCTGTATTCTTAAGACCAAATAACACAGTTAATTCTTCACAACATTTAAAGTGAAAACACATACATAGTTGTTTGCATTTACTTTCTGTTCATCAAGAAAATTGTCCTCCTTTGGTATTTTCAGTTCAGTTAACTCTATATGTAGAAACTGTATCAATTCTCCTGTTTTTTTTTTCAAGAGTATTATAAGCTTTTACCTGTTCAGAAATTCAAGTGTGAATGTGACTGAATCTTCTGTGCTAAGCAGTCTTATAATATAGCAGTGTATTAAATAAGATTTTAAGAATAAGCAGCATGAACAAATACTCTCAGCACAAAGGTGTTCTACTAATGGTTTCATATTACAGGATTTTCTGGACATTTATTTGAATTTTCCAAGTGTATAAGAATGGATTTACTGGATGCAAAGTTATGTTGCTTGGAAATCTAGTTTTACATACTTTTTTTTTGTTTAATAAATCAATACTTTTTAATCTAAAGAGACTTGAAACTTTGAGAATTTGAACTCAAATTAGAATCATATCAGAATTTAAATAGCCTTAAACTTATGAGTTCAGTTAGGGGAAATTATATTTCAATCTTACTTTTTCATTATAGATAATCTATGTCCAGTTTTGTGCAGCAGAGTGCCACTTAAGCCAATCATAATTTAAAAAGAAAGCAAGAAAGGATGTGTTCCTCAAGACTTCTGTATAAAAAAAATACTGCTTTTGATGTTTTCTTTCCTTTTTAACTTTTCAGCATTCTTTTGTTTTGTTTTATTTTGTTTTGAAAGAAGATAATTTTTACGTTCTATGTGTGATATCTATTCTAGTCAAAAACTCCTGTAGATATATTACTATCCAAAAAGAAACCTTCCTGTCTCTAGGTGTTAATTTTAAGCAAGTCCTGGAACAAGAAGGAGTTTCAAAAACACCAAGAAAACTTGGCATTGATCTGACACATAATGATGGAAGAACGGAAATGTGTATTGTTTTGGTTTTATCTATTTATTTAAATGTATTTTTATTGCAAAGATATTGTGAGATAATAACAATAGCTTATAAAAATCAGGCTATATGAAACTGCCCTACCATACTTTCTTTTAGTGAATTAGAAATTTGTTTGATATTGATGTAAGAAACTTCTGTAAGACATCTGATTTGACATTGCTTACAATTCTATTTCTAGACTTCTCATGTAGTCTAATATGATCCCCTGTATATCACAGGAATGGAAATCACAACTGCTGTGTTAACACAATGGAGATGTCCATTATGGGAGCTGTAACTTTAAGAAAAATGAGGGGTGCAAACATAATTAACTAAACAAAAGTTCTCAGTACAAATTCTAGTGACAGAACTGTTGGATACATAAACAGAAGGTACTTGAATAGATAAGACGTATTAGAACTTATTTATCATTGCTGCTAATCTTACTTGAAAGATTTCTGCTGTTCACAGAGCAGACATCAATAACGATGCAGATAAAGTGGGGAACATTCAGAAGAAAACCAGTAATGTATTTTTAAATTAACTGAACAGTGAATATGTCTGTTTGATTGTCCATGTTTATCAACGAAAAATTACAGTTCTAGAAACAAGATTTTTTACTTCAGCATACAAATATAAGGCAGCAGACTAAAATCTGAATACATAGATTTGAACTAGAAACAAAAGACCTGTTTTTCATTAAGAGTAACCGTGTGACAACTCACAAAACACATATAAATTCTAAAACTTTAAGTCCAGATTAAAATTTTCCTTAAAAAATTGCTGTAACAATTAAGCTGTGGAAAAATTATGGTTAATTGTATACAGGATATTGAGCTAGTGTTCCCTAACTTGACTTTGGACCTCCTAATTTTCAGAGAATCACTACAGTGGTTTCATCTGGAAGGCACTTTCAAAGATACCTAGCCCTACCTTTCTTCCACAGGCAAAGACATTTTTCACCATATCAGGTTTTTCAAAGTCATGTCCAACCTGACCTTGAATACTTCACTTGTTGGGGTATACACAACTTCTCCAGGAATCCTGTTCCAGTGTTTCACCACCATCACTGCAAAAAATTTCTTCCTTAGATCTGTTCTAAATCTACAGTATTTCAGTTTAAGACTGTTACCCCTGTCCTGCTACTACAGGCCCTGGTAAAAAAAAAAATATCCATCTTTCTTTTAAGAAAGATGCTGCTTTATATATTGAAAGCCTACAATAAGGTTTCCCCAGAGACACCTTCTCCAGACTGCAAACTCTCTCAGCCTTTCTTCATGAGAGAAGTGTTCCAGTCCTCTGACTATTTTTGTGGCTGTCTTTGGAGCCTGCTCTAACATGGCAATATCTTTCTTGTAATGGGGACACCAGATCTGCATGCAGTCCTCCAGGTGGGGTCTCGTTTGAGTCATGTAAAGAGAGAGAATCACTTCTTTCAACCTGCTGGCTGTGCTTCTTTTGATGCAGGGTATGACTGGCTTTCTGGGCTGCAAGTGAGCATTGCTGTCTCATGTCCAGTTTCTCATCCACTGGTATTTCCAAGTACTTTTCTGCAGAGCTGAGAACTTTTATTCCTGGCTTTTGTAGAACATTACTTCCTAAAATCTTATCCAGAGAAAGAAGGGATTATTTTTGTCACAGAATTCATCAAGTACCTCTGCTTAAGGGGAAGATGGTTTGTACATGTACACCATTACCCACCTAAGACAGCTGGTGGGTAATGCCAGCTATAGCTGAAAGTACTAATTTCAGCATAAGTGCATTTGAGGTTTGTTTTTTTTTTTATGTCCTGTACAGCAAAAATACTGTGAGGATATATTTATCACATGCTGATAAAGATAATTTTATTTGTATTATAAACAGCAGTACAAAATCTCCATGTCACAAGACACATCATTTTGAATGTTCTATTTTTTTATCCAACTTAGATTGCTAGTAATTTTACTTTAAAATATTATATTTCAGTAGAAGACCAGACTTCTGATAAAATGATTCTCTTATTGACATGTTTCATACATTCTTTTTCAGTTTTTGAAAGTGAAGAATCGTATGAATTAAAGAAATTGTGTATACTAACAGTTGTTTCTGCTATTTTCAAGCTTCTGATGTCAGATACTTAGATACCTAAAGGAAAGCAGTGTATTTTTGATTCTGAGCAGCAATATCAACAAGAATGCGTTGTGTACAGTGCTTTTATAGTTGCCAAATACTACACTTCCTAAAACTCAACACTTTCCTTTTGCTTTGCAAATAGTTGCTGTTCAAAAGCAGCAAGACCAGGAGCAATTGAAAAATGTATTGTAGAATACTCACTGGCTTAATGTGCAAAATTAACTCAGATAATTATTTTTCATTGAGTTTCTATTCCTTGTTCTTCATTGTTTTGGCCTTCTTTTTAAGGATAACAAAGTATAAGCTAGAAAGATAAATTTATAATAAAAGTAAGTAACCTGAAATGTAATTAATTGGTACCAAGGAATAGCATAGTCTGGCATCAGATATTGGTTTAAAATTTACAGTTAACAGTGGACAGTATATTATTTTTCACCCCTTGAACATTTACACACGATTAGAGCAGTTTTACTGTGTTTGTTTTCTGCAAAGGAAACAGTGATCAAAATGATAAAAAAGGAATGCTCTTTTCTTGATGATGTGACTTGATTTCAGCAGCCGCTAGGTCCTGATGTTTTGAGTGGTTTCCATACAGGTTAGCTCCTGCTTAATAGAGGATGGGAGGACATTGCAAAGTAGTGGTTTTTCTTCTGTTTTGTTTTGTTTTCTGATTTTAAGGCTTCATTTGAACTAGTCCTAATAAATAGAAGAACTGAAATTTAGTGTAATACTGGTTATGTACCTCTCTGGTAACCCTTCTATATTTTCAGCAGTTCAGGAAGAATCTCCTCTCTTTTCAATAGCTGAAACTGCTACTTGGGCTGATTCCAGCTGTGACTATATTCTATTCTACAGCTCATACTTCACTTCCTTTCACTTCACTTCACTTTGCTAGTCCACTAACAGCTATTGATGTTACTTTGCGTAGACAGGAGGTCTGCATGGTGTTTTCATTATGTGCTTACTAGCATTAATACAAAATACATTTATACAAGAGGATCATTACCATCTCTTATCTCTCCCCCTCTCTCTCTCCCTGGAACTTCCTGTTTTCTTGTTGCCAACTGTGACATAACTACTTGGGCAGAATCTTAGTAAAGATTAATCTTATATTTAAAAAGCAATTATGTCTTAAACATACTGCCTTTGCTGTGTTCAGAGATGCTATTTTCCACTAATGCCTACAGCCTTTTCATAAATTCAACAGTGACATTTATAAAGTAATTAAAGTAGCTGTCAAAACATGGTGAATAGATATGTAAGGAAGGATATCATCTTAGAGAACTAAAAACCAGTCTTAGGTTATACAAGAGGAATGTTTGAATCTAGATACGACATTTATTTTTCATTTGTTACAGAGGTCAGGATAAGTTGAGGCTGAATTAGCCTTTGACCCTATGTATTATGTAGTGTCAGAAGTAGTATGTTTAGAAAAAACTATGTTACTCTGTTGGGTCTTAAGCTGATAAATATATGTGTTACTCCTCTGAGCTACTGAAGCTGCTGTCTGTCTGGGAAGTGTCAGATTTTCTTGTGTTTACACTACTTACAGTCTTTTGCACAGAGGAACACCACAACGACTTCCTACAGATTTATGGATAGCATGGAATGTTATTCAATCTTTTATTCTTATTCTATGTTTGCTGGTTTAAAAACTGCAATGATGTCACCTCTGGTATCTCTATTACATCCTGCAAGATAAGTATTTTAAAATAAGTTGATCCCAAGTATTTGTACTGATGCCCTGGTCCCAGGGAGGTAGAGCTGGTCATCTGTCTGCTCTGAGTGCATTCAGGGAAGGTGAGTTTGGTGGTTAGACATTGGCAACTGCAGGAACCGCAGGTGCCAACACTTGACACAACCAGGTAGCTAGAAGAGATTGATATTTTCCTTTTATTTAAATGTATAGTTGCTTTAATTTTTACATTTTAGAAAAGTCCATGTCACTAGACTTCATGTGTGGAACCATTTATGTGAGCTGTTAGTCAAAGCACATGTTGCTATTTTAAGGTAGCACATCATTTTAGAAACCAGGCTTTAAAGAAAGCAATAGTATTTTAGTTGCAATGAAGTGACCATTTACAATACTGTGATATGGTTAAAAATGATTAGGATATATCTGGTTTTATGACGCAAGTAGGTTTTGCATATGTTGGAGGGTCTTGCCATAGGAAAGCTTCTGTCCTGAAGAAATCCTGTAGTTCCTTTTCCTTTTGGACTAACGTAAAGTTACACTGTATTAAGCCAAAATACCTGGAGCTTTCAGGCTCAGTGCATATAGGGAAAGGAAAGAGAGTTCAGGACTCTGTTTCACCTCTCTTTTCCTTTTCTACTTTTTCTTTCACTCTCTTATTTATCTAACTATTTGTTGTGGTTTAGGCCCAGCTTGTAACCATGGCTACTTGTCCACTTCTTCTCTGTTCCCTCCCACTCCCCTTTCCTCCTCCCCAATGGGAAGAAAATTGGAAGAGATAAAAACTCACGGATTGACATAAGGGCATCTTAATAGGACAACACAAGGAAAGAAGAAAATACTAACAGTAATACAACAGTATACAAAAGGAATATTGAACAATTCAGTGGCTGTATTGGAACTGGAACCTGATGCCAAGCCCTTTCCTGAGACCTGATCCATCCCCCAGCCAGCCAGATCTCCAGGTTATACACAGAGTATGATGTCAGATGGTTTCAGATATTCCCTTGACTGGTTAAGGTCAGCTACCCTGGCTGTGTTAATTATCCTTTGAAAATTAGCTCTATCCCAGCTGAATCCAGCACACAATTATAAACTCACAAGTTCATATAAGAAATCTCTTTTACAACTTAATGTCTTCTTCATGTCTGTCATTTAATGCTCTACATATGAAACTAAATTAACACTCTGGTATTTGCTACGTAACCATTCCTCAGTTTGTTAAAAACATTTGCATGTTTCATCCCAGGGCACATCACAAGCTAGCAGGAAAGCCACCTGAAACCTTACAGCTGTGTGACAGGTTTGCTGCCCTCAAAGATTTCACATAAAGCAGCCAGGATGACTAACTCTGAACCAGTCAGGATAAGCTGGAGGAAGTGGCAATTGATAGTGGTGGACAGGTGATTTAGGCACTCACCTGGTAACCTGACCTGTTGTCCAAAGAATTTTGATGCAACCTTGGAGTGTAGATCAATGATGTTTTGGAGAGACTGCTAAACTTGTCCCATCTTTTCTTACCCCCTGCTCTTCTCCCCTGTAGACTTGAGTGATACTACCAGGGACAACTTCAAGAGTATCAAAAGTAACTACGTAGTTCTGAGGGTAATAGTGTTATGAGGCCCAAGTACTGTTCCTCTCAATCTTGCTGGTGAGGGGAAAGGGCTGACTATATGTTAACAATTCAATGCAGAGCTGGTGTCGCTGTCTGGGTTTGGTTTCTATGACCATGGAGTCAGTGTTTGCCCGAGGGAGATGGAATCCCTAAGTGAGGCAAAAGGTATCTTTGCAAACAGAATGATTGTCCTGATAATAAGAGCTTTAAGTGGGGAATGATGGGAGATGAAGAACATTACCAGCAGCCCTGTGAAGGAGTGATGGACAACATCGACATACAAAAGACTGATGTGAGTGAAAGGAAACAAAATCCACAAGACAGGGCTCAAGCACTTGCATATAAGCAAGAAAGTGCCTGTAGGACACAATTATGGGGAAACCTTCCAGACTATTTCTGGGAGATAAGCACTCTGGGATGCCTCTTTGAAGTGTCTGCACACTAATGCACACAGCTTGGAGAATAAACATGAGGAATGGGAGATCTGTGTGCAGTTGTACTCTGAGGGTTGCTGAGCACTGGCACGGATTTCCCACGGATTTAGTAGAGACTCCCACCTTGGGAGGTATTTGGAAGCTTTCTAGACATAGTGAAAGGCCATCTACTCTAGATGACACTGTTTAAGCACAGGTATTGGACCAGGTGATGCCTAGGGGGATCTTCATCTTCAACTGTTCTGTGACCCAGGTATAGGACAGGTCTCCTAAAAGCTGCTTTGCTTCATGTGGTTAATTCCAGCTTCAACATTTCAGCATTACTGAAATTTTGTTTGCATGGCCTGGGTGAAGGTTCAGTACAGCAGATTTAATGGAAGGGTGCTATCTGCTGTGTTGTCAACTCTGACACCCTGAGTATAAGTCCTGACTGAAAATTTCTATAATACTGTAGTGTTCAGGAGAATTAGACTAAAATTTTATATTAAGTAAGTCATGAGTGAATGCTGCCTGACATTTGTCATTATTTGTGGGTATTATGAGCTACTTCAATAAACAAAGCAATTTATGCTAGAACTGCTCCCCTCTATATCTGCTGAAACCAGTATTGTTGTACTGTGCACCAGATATTTGGATTAATATTTGAGTATCATAAAGAAATTCAGCGCATATTTTCAATGACACTGTCATTTTGCACCCTTGTGGGAACGTTTCAGACCTCTGTTGTGGTTTGCATATATCTGGATTTCCTGGTAAAGCATGACCGCTGGACTACTTCTTATTTGCTATTAGCCTAGACTGGTGGAAACTGTACAGTAAAAGGCCATGTATTTTACAATACTCCCTTCTTCATCATTAGTACTACAGGGCTTTCTGTTAAAGGTAGAGAATGAGTGTATAATTATACAATTGGTTTGCTGTGCTTTTGTTAGAGCTTGTTGTTTTTGGTGTTTAAAAAACCCCAACAAATAAAAAGCAGCCTCTTGGCTGTGTTTTAAATGCAGTCTGAAATACAAGGATCACTTGCAATCTCAGGTCATTAGGTAAAGTCATTTTAATATAAAAGACTAAGTGAAGGAGAAAACATTTTCTGAGGAAATCTCTGAAGGCTAATAATATATCTTTGCCAGAGTTTTACAATCATGTCTTTTTGTGGTGATGTCAGTATAATTAGTTCTTCATATTGCTTTCTGACCCTTCAGGGAACTGATCTTGTTTAAGTTTTTTGTGGTTTATTTTTAATTCAGATCAGGTACTTGGTCTGCTTTACTGTATCTACTATCACAAAGGAGCTTAGGAAAGCATTTCCACCAAAAAGAAACTCTGAGATTTCCTCTGAAATAAATGTTCTCCAAACTACAGCCTTGCTGCATTAGCAACCAGGTTGTGAAGGAGTTGTAGGTTACGTAGTTAGACCTGACTCTTGACATTGTATGATCTATTTAAAATCAATGTAGCAGAAACACATGGGATGTGCCACGGTGAACTATCAAAATAACAATTGTAATTGGCACATCTGTTATATAGGAGTAGGAATGAACTCTGGAGAACAAAATGTCAGTCACAGTTGTGGTACTTAAGTATTGTAGTGCAGTCTTCTGGTTATTGTAGTCTGTCCCTCATGCTCTGTGCAGATCCTAATTTCAAGGACTTTCATACCTGGGTGATTGTTTTACTTCCTTTCCTCAAAAGCTCACAATAATTTTTTTTTATAACCCATTTAAAACCCATATAGATATAAAAATAGGAGAAATAAAAATAAAATCCAAGTCAGACTAACCACTAACTGAGCTCTGAACAGAATTCACTTATTATTCCTGTACTTGTTTTGAAGAGAGAAAGTTTGGAGCAGTTTCCCACTGGAATTTTTAATTTACTCAAAACTGATTTATAAATTATATGTGGGGAAAACTGGTGAATACTCTTGTTTCCTCAACATTTTATTTTTATAAGCTTAAGGTTTTAAATCTGAGTACAAGCATCAGGGGTCAGCTGTCTGGAAGGACACATGTATGTATTTGCTTGTATGCACTTTGAAATCACTGTTCAATGTGTTACTGTCATCCAAAGTGCAAGGTTCTCAGTCTGTACTGGAATATCTCAAAAAAATTTTAAAGCACATGCTGGAATTTGGGTGTGAGTTATGCACCTTTTTCCTCCTTATAATTGTTCTAGCTAAGCTGTAAATTTTCCATTTAGAAATGGATTACCTTTCTAGCTCTCCAGCTTCATGTCTTATGCAGGTCTTTCCAAATGTGATCACAATTTCATTTTTTCTAATATACTAACAGCGGTAGATCTAGTGAAAATTAAATCAAATGATAATAGAATTAAAGCAAGAGCTTAATGAAGGCTAGATGAGCATCTGTGTTTTGAAGCTATGTTGGCTATTTCAGTCAAAGTTAGTCCTTATAAAACACCTTTATCAGATATGTTTCTTCCTTCTTTTCCTTGTTTTACCTGTTCAGCATACCTCACCCTACATCATATCCTTACTATGTTATTCCTTGTGGATTACGTAGCTTTGAAATACTCTGATTAAACATCTACCTGGACGAACGTTTTGTGTTCATTCTGATCACAAGGAACATTCTGGAAGACTGTGTCCAGATGCAGCACCAATTGTGGCTAAAAGTGATATGCAGCCAGCTAATTAGAACTTGGTTTACCTGGCTATTTTTATAGGTAAAAATTCATCATCTGTTGGCAAATAACAAGGACTGACTAGCTAGAAGTGCTGCAATGCAGGGACAGTAAAGGCTTTAGGACCTGTACCATTTTGAGAAGGATGCTGGACAAGTTACTGTATTTCACAGTCACAGAGGTTGTCTCTTTCTTGAAGAAAAGACTCTCTGCTGTCTGCTCTGGGCATAGTAGCTTAAACTCTACATTCAGCACAAAAGGCTTTTATTAACTTACGGTTTACCAGTGGTCTATAAAAAGAGAGAGACAGGTTGGGGAGGGGAGTGGGGAGCATAAAGGCTGACTGTAAGGTAGTGAGAGAAGTAGTGTATATGGATGACTTCTGTGGTGACAAGAAATTTAGCTGCTCTCCCTTGCTCTTCCTGACAGCAGAGTGCTGAGGAAATGACAGCTGAGTGCAGGGAAGACATGTTTTCTGGTCTGGTTCAGAGATTCCTAAATGTGACATGGCAAGGCACCATAAGTGCCATGAACAAAATAGAGGATTGAGGAGCTGGAGCTGACAGCTATTGCGTTATGTAGGAGATAGGTAGCAGCCTCCAGCCACTTTTCCCTCATCCTACTCTATACCTTGCTCTGTCTCCTTTTCTGCCATGGGAGGCTGTCTCCCCATTCCTAGCCACCTCTCCACATTCACAAAGCAGAACTTCATCCCACCCAGTAATCCTAAAATGTCTTATTTTGTCCTGCTCATCATGGCTCTGCAACATGCACTGCTAGCAGCACAGGCTGGGGAGAGCAGGTTGCTGCACCTCAGTTTGTTGGCATTTTGTGTCCTTTTGTTGTCATGCTAGAGAAAAGGTGTATGCCCAGGACAGGCATGCAACTGCTGGAAGTGGCTGGTGCAGCACAAATGATAGGTATATTGCTGACTACCTTATCTTTGGGATTTATGTTATGACCTAGAGGTATACAAACATGTGTTTCATACTTTTATTTTGCCTTATTTCTCAACTGCTTCAGAGAGGCTTTGATCAAATAGCTCGGACTCACATTTAATATGTACACTGTAGAATACAGAGATTTTGCTCCTCGGTATTACTGCTACTGAAGATTACCATAATATCTAGCACTTTAATTTAAAATCTTCTCGTACTCTAGAAGTAGAAAGACTTCTTAGAAGGGAAGCTATCTGGCATTGGGATGATTACTCTGTTTCCATATAATTCATACATCAGATATCAGTGGCACTTTGACAATGGAGAGGGATTCCCAAGATCTACTTAACTTCTGAAGTTGTAGTAAAATTTTTCAGGAAATAACATTCATATACATTAATTTCTTTTTCATTAACAAGCCTTAGGCTAGACACTCGTCTGCATTTTAATGTCTGTCTGGATTAGTTATGTTAAAGAAAATATTATGAATTTTATGTTCACATAATTTTTTTATTTATTTTTATTAGATGTTTGTAGTAGAAATATTGAAGGAAGAAGACTACAGCAGGGAGTGCACCCTAGCAATGAAATGATTTGAAAGGGGTTATTTGGCAACATAATTAAGTTTAAGGTACCTCGATGAAATATCCATCACTGTGGAACAGACTATCAAATACATTGTGTGAATGGATAAGTAGGGCTTATCTTTTCCCCCAGAATATTTATATAAAATGACAAAATAAAAAAGTATAAATCCAGAGTATCATGGTTATGTTGCATGTTACTGATCAGATGATTTTCAACACTTTTGGAGCTGGACAAATATTTCCCTTTTCCGCTGCTTTGTGCATTTCCTACTACTGTTTCCTTCGGGTCTACGGGGTAATGTCTTTAGATTCATTAGAGATGAATATCCTGGAGACATTAGGTTCTTCTTGGGTTCACAGTGACGGTAACTCCTAATATAAGTACCCTGTGACTGATTTCTGTCTTATAGACCAAACTATCTTACATACCCCAATGCCCCATCAATGGGTGTCCTCTCCATTTCTTGCTTCTGTGGAGTGTCCCACTGCTGAAGCCAGCTTTTGTTAGAATACTGGAAGTACCAGTCTTAGCGTTTTTTTCCTCCATGAAGATTTTGAATCTTGTTCATTTAACTTCAAAGCTGAGATGATATTTAAAAATGTGATCAGAGCAAACCCCTACTCCCTCTTCCCTCTACTCCAGATACATGGAAAGTTCTGTAAAAATTATAACAAGATAGCAAAAAGTCAGGGGAGTATAGTGTAAAAATTACTATAGCTTTAATGTAGTACAAGATGTAGCTTGACTTGTGTGTGTCATAGGTGTATAAATTTCACAAGGTTATCACACTGCTTTTCTTGACGGGGTGTTTGTTTGTTTGTTTTTTAAGGGATATTTTCTTTGTTTCAATCATGCCTTTTAGACCAGATCCATTTTCATTTTTTGCTAAGTTAACAGTTTTCAGCATATTTTTAGTTACAGTTTTCTTTTAACACTCTAAAATAACTGAGACTGTGGTGCTCTGTACAGTGTTAGGCTATAGAATTTAACACTGATAATAACTTGGAGAGCATATTTCAGATTATAAATATCCATCATTTTTGTATTCATTTGTAACTACAGAGGAAGATTTCAGAAATAGGTTTTTTTTTTCTATTCTCCAAGAAGCCTCAAGCTGTTTTTAAAATAGAGTAAGTGCATCTGGTCTTGTCATGTTTGTTATTTTTAGAACTTGATAGTCTGTGTGCTACAGGCAGTGTGATGTTTTGATGTGTAGGACTGGAAGGCATATCCCTCAAGTCCAGGCCTACTTCACTCATGGCCAATGCTCACAATACTTGAAAACTGGAATGTTCCAGCTGAAAATTACAAGAGCTGTTTTCCTTACCCTTTACACAAGTTCATATGTTATCACTACTGTCAAATGTTGTTGTCAAGCCTTGTATTCTGATAATTAGAAACTCCTTTTCCCTGCTTATTTTTGTCCAGTCAATATCTGTTTGTTCTTGCACCAATGTTGGCCTTAGATAGGTATTTTTACTGTCCTTGTACAGAATTCTCATATGCATACGGGCAGCAATATTGTTGTTTCTTAAAGAGTTCTCATTTTCTGTGATAAGATTTGTTACTCTCCCTTCATGGTATTCACGCTTATCCTAGGAGCTTCACTTTGTATGATTATTTTGAATAAATCCTTTTTAATTTTTTTCCATTGGACACTGAAGTGACATGTTGAATTGCATGTATGTTTCAGCACTGATATGTTCAGCAACATTAACGGTTTTGCCAGGTGCCCAGAAAAGTGTGCTGTTATTCTGTGACTATCCTGCACTTATAGTTCGTCATCATACTGTTGCTTAATGACAAATCTGGATACCTCTCATCATGTTCAAAATGACTGAAGTCACATGACTCCTGTTTTAACCAGTTCCTTACCTTGTAGAACCTGTTCTAGTCTCCATGTTCTTGACTTCACTTTTTCACAAGTACTTCATCCATTCCCTTGCAATGAAGCAAAATAAACATGCTTCATTTTGAAGGAGCTCTTTTTGTTTTAGGAAAAGCATTATGAAAACTAAAGTGATATTATTGCAGTTACTCCTAAAATATTGTTCATGTATAGCATTTTCTCCTCACAAAATATTCCACCTTAAAAACAAATTATATTATTAAAAAGTTTTGAATTATTTTCAAAGGTAAGTACTTGTGCTTGTTTAATATGATAAAGAGTCTATATGGGTGCTTTTAAGTGTTTCTCAAACCTTAAACATATGTCTTTATCAAAAAAAGAAGTCAGAATAAAATATTTGTCAATATTTGTCAAAATTCTTATAATTATATTTAAGAATCTTTATTTTGTGTGTTTATATACATAGCTGTTGTGTCATTGAATTATCTTGTATTTTTAAAATTTTCAAAAGCACTTTTCCCAAGGGAAATATGAAAGGAAAGGAAGGGGAAAAAGTATTTTCAAGATTTTTCACAGAATATTTGAGTCAGAGAAAGTAAGTAATAGAGAGTAGATATTAAAGTAAATGCATAATTCAGAAAATAATCTTAAATTATGGAATGAGTGTGGTGGATTGACCTCAGCCAGCAGTTAAACACCCACTGAGGTTCTCACTCACTCTTTCAAGATGGGGAGAAAATAGAAAGTGAGAAGACTTGCAGACAGACAATGACAGGTTAACTAGAAAAGTAAAAGTTGCATGTGTAAGGAAACCAAACCAAGGAATTAATGCATCACTTGCACATGCTGCTCCCTGGGAAGCGGGGCCTCACTCGGACAAAGCAGTAGTTGCTTGGGAAGACAAATGCCAGAACCACAAAGGTCCCTCCTTCTTCCTCTCCCCGAGCTTTTATTGCTCAGTAAAATGTCATATAGTATGAGATAACTCTCTGGCCTTTTTGGGTCAGCTGTCTTGGCTATGTGCCCTCACAGCCTCTTTCCCACCCTCAGCCTACTCACAGGGGGAGAAGGGAGAAAAAGCCTTAATGCCATATATGTATGCCCTCTTCAGCAACAACCAAAGCACAGCAGTGTTACCAGCACTGTTCTAGGCATGAATGCAAAACAGAGCACTTTACTGTCTGCTATGTGGAAAGTTAATTTCATCCTGGCCAGATCCAGTGCAATAACAAATACCAATACCACTTAAAAACGTTCATTTTATTGACTCTCTCAATGTTTCAGAGTGAATTTTTAGTCAGTTGAACATTAGATGTTTCTTTTGCTTTCCAACTGAAACATAACACAGACATCCAGTCCAGTTTTCCAATTTGCAGAAATTCATCAATTTGTTACAATAATACATTTGTGGAACCAGATAATCATTACATTAAGATGAGTTTCATTATTTTCCTGGGAGTTGTTATCAAAAAGGAAATGGATATTTTTCTTTGAAGATGCAACATCAAAAATGTATAAAGATGTCAGTTATTATAGGTAAATCCATTACTGTAACCTCATATTTGTCTTTCTCTGTCCCTTGCATTTTCTTGTAACTCAGGTTTATAGCATTTATTTGCTCTGTCCTCATACTGGTGCTGTGCTAAAGACCTGATTTTTTCCCCCTTTTTGTCTCTTTCCATATGCTAACATAGCTCTTCTTTCAAATACTTCCTTCCTGCCCTGTAGGTCACAGTTAGTAATTTTTTGGTCATCTTCAATGTCTGTGCCTGTACAAAGAACATTTTACAATACATTGCAACTTAGCTTTCTTCTTTGTCTAATGAAGGATAAAATTTATTTTTGCTTGAAGTCCAAAGGCTGAAGGCTTTTACTTTTATTTTACCACCACTGGAGTCTTCCATACCACTTCTTCCGCAATTATCATGAGTTTCTGTTTGGTATATCACAGAATCACAGAATGATAGGATCTGGAAGCGACATCTGGAGATCATCTAGTCCAACCTCCCTGTCAAGGCAGAGGGTCATGTCCAGGCAAGTTCTGAATGTCTCCAGAGACAGGGACTCCACTACCTCTCTGTGAGGCCTGTTCCAGTGCTCTGTTACCCTCACAGTGAAGAAGTTACTTCTTATGTTTAGATGTTCGAGTTTGTATCGATTACCTCTTGTCCTGTCACTGGGCACCACTGAAAAAAGACTGGTCCCATCCTCCTAATACC
>JANHFX010021218.1:0-19922 GCA_027560015.1 Chloroceryle amazona | reverse complement strand
CATACTGCTCTGCACAGTATATCAGCAGTGCTTTTATGCATAGCAATAGGAAAATAAACCCTTAGCTGTTCTAGCTTTCCTGTCTAATCCATGAGTCTCTCTGATTTACTCCCTTTGTCTTCCCCTTTGGGAGGGAAAAGGCTTTAAGAAGTGCCTCTGTCTTTGGTCTATTGGCTGGGCCAACACTAAACTCTGACACCAACCTCAGCAGAATGCTTTCTGGAAAAAAAGATTCCTACTGATAAAAACAGACTTGTACAATCTCACTGCTTATTCAAACATCTTTGAATTTGTACAAACAGTAACTACTGAAGAATAATTGCAGGTGGAAAAATGAGAACTGTTGTGTGAGACTTCAGACACTGATTGTGCAGATACACCTGCTTTTTTGCTAAAAAAATGACATTCTGTCCCCAGAGATTGTCTTGATACCTTTAAGATCTTTTACTAATATGCTCTTAATTATTATATTTTATTTCTATGCCCTGAGCTCTTAATTCAGCTTATAACACTGCTTCTTTTAAATAACATATAAGCATATTTAAACATAATAGAACCACTCACCTCTCTCATCTTTAAAACTTCAGGCAGGAAGCCACCATGAAGTCAAACAACAGCTTGCCCTTTTCATTTAAAATTTAAAGGTGTGATTTAAATTTTCTTCATTAGGGTTACTTCCCAGCACTATCACAGTCTCTGCCGTACATTCTATATGTTACTGTCAGGGTCTGGATTGCTACTGATTTTGGATTTCAGGAGTTTTTCTACTTCCTTCTCTCCAGCAGCCTTGTACGGCCACTGCTGTGTACTTACTGGGGAGGTGTGCAAAATCTGCTCCCATACACAAGAGAAGAATAATATTTTTCAGCTTTTAATTAATATAGCAGCTAGAGCCATGTTATGTTGCCATTATTTATGTGGGTCATATGATACGGTATATCCCTTTGGTCAGTTGAGGTCATCTGTCCCAACTGTGTCCTCTCCAAACATCTTGTGCACCTATTCACTGGTGGGGGGGTGTGAGGGGAAGAAAAAACCCTGGTCCTGTGTAAGTAAATGCTACTCACCAGTGATGAAAACACCCATGTGTTACCAACATTATTTCCAGCACAAATCCAAAACATATCCCCACACTAGCAACTATGGAAAAATTAACTCTATTCCAGCCAAATCCATCACAATATGTCAATTACAGGGTTCCTGTGCCACTGCATGCAAGTCATAAGACTAAGAAGAAGAGGGACTTATTTGATTCAGTTCTAGATTTTTTTTTAAAAAAAACCAAACAACTTGAATGAAAGTAAAATAAGGCCCAATGTTTTATACCAGCTTACAGAGGAGTATGAAAGTAGATATAGTGCTTCTGATAAATTTACTATATCAACTTTCCATGGTATCATCAATTGATATAATGAAAACATGAGTTGGAAAATGATAGTATGAGGCCAGTGAGAAAAAAGATACTGTGACAGAGTAGAATAATAGGAATAAAAATATGTTTCTTGTATTTAAACTCTTCCTTTATAAAAAAACCCAAACAACACATTTCAATTAAAAAAAAACCAACAAAACATTTTCCTTTCAAAATCAGTACTGATAAAAGGTTTAACTTCTATGGTATATGGTCTATATTCTTTATTCTAGTGTGCCAATTTTTACCATTCCTTTGTTTTATATTACTGTATTTTCTGAACCTGCCTTACAGATATATTTTGATGTAGTTAGTAGATTTGTATCATAACCAATAGTTTATAATTATGAAATATATGTCTCATATATTGACAGATGAGAGCACTCACACATTTTGGTTGAATTATTTAACAAATATAGTTTATGTGATGCTTTTGTGTTTTGTGTTTTTAATTGATAGTGGAATGACAGTGTATTGGAGGAGTAATTGCACAGAGTAAAAGAAAGACTTTCAGAAAGACTTCTTGTAACCCATGAGGTAGGAAACATAGAGCAAATAAATAAGATTAACCTCACACCACATTGTTAATTGACATGATAATATTATTTCAGTTGCCGATAGACATATTTCAGCTACATGAATCATAGAATCACAGACTGGATTGGGTTGGAAGGGACCTGCCAAAGGCAGGGACACCTTCCACTAGACCAGGTTTCTCAAAGCCCCATCCAGACTCGTCTTGAACACATCCAGTGATGGAGCGTCCACAAATTCCCTGGGTAACTTGTACCAGTGTCTCACCACCCTCACAGTGAAGAACTTTGTCCTAATTTCTAATCTAAATCTACACTTTTTCAGTTTAAAGCCATTACATTTCATCATATCACTACAAACTCTTGAAAAAGTCTCTCCTCAGCTTTCTTGTAGGCCCCCTTCAGACACTGTGAGGCTACAACAAGGTCTTCTTGGAGCCTTCTCTTATCCAGGCTGAAAAACCCCAACTGTCTCAGGAGAAATATTCCATCCCTCTGATCAACTTTGTGGCCCTCCTCTGGACCCACTCCAACAGGTCCATGTCCTTCTTCTGTAGGGGGTTTGAGAGCTTGATGCGGTACTCCAGATGGGATCTCATGAGAGCAGAAGAAAGGGAGAGAATCACCTCCCTTGACCTGCTGGAGTTGCTTCTTTTGATGCAGCCCAGGCTACAATTATCTTTCAGGGCTGCACTTGAACCTTGTTGGCTCATGATGAGTTTTTGCACTCTCAGGTCTCTCTGATCAGAACTGATGTCAATGCATACTCCATCCAGCCACTATTTGTGCTTGGAATTGTACTGACCCAGGTGCAGGACCTTGCACTCGGCCTTGTTGAACTTCACAAGATTGGAATGCTGTCAGAGACGGTGACAGAGACTGTGCTTCCTATGTCTCAACATTGATGCACCAGTTTGGGCAGACATCAAATCACAAACTGAGCGATGACTGGATCACAAGTTAAAATGTCCTGTTTCCTTATAGCTTGAATACAGAATTAACTCTGAAAACGGCAACCTCAGCCCTATGCAGGGCTTGAAAGACCAAGGGGTTCGGAGGCCCCTGAAGACCACCAAAGACCCCTCAGAGATGGTGATGGGCATGCCACCGCCAGGTGGTGGGTGCGGTTAAGCAAAACAGTTAGGGATGAATATTCAACAGGACAACCCAATAAAAGAGCGTGAGCAACCAACATCAGATGGAATGTTCTCCCACCAGACTTGGAAATGAATCAGACTGATGGGATGCTGCAGATCCATTGTGGTAGCTATGGCAACGGAGCTTTTTTTCCTTTCTTTACTTTCTCTCTTCACTTTGTGAACTTGGTGTCAGGCAAATAAAGTCACTTGGCACTTGACTCCATTTTGTGTCTTAATTCTGTTCCTGAGAATATGATCAAAATCTCTCTCTGGTCTGTGACTGGAGCGTGACAAATGGTTATCCCTTCCTTCCAGTATGTTGATGGAACCACACAGCTTTATGTTGTCTTCAGACTTGCTAAGGGTGTGTTCAGTCCCACTGTCCATGTCACTGACAAGGATACTAAATAGCACTGGTCCCAGTAGTAATCCTTGAGGAGCACCACTTATCCCTGCTCTCTACTTGGACAACAAGCCACTGACTGTTACTCTTTGAATATGACCATCCAACAAATTCCTTATCCACCAAGGAGTCCATCCATCAAATCCATGTCTTTTCATGCTTTTTGAGACCAGGATGTTTTGTGGGACAGTGTTAAACACTTTGCACAAGTCCAGGTAGATGATGTCAGTTTCTCTTCCCTTATCCACCAATTCTTCAACCCCATCATAGAAGGCCACGAAACTTAGCAAGCATGATTTGCCCTTGGTGAAGCCATGCTGGTTGCCACCAATCACCTTCTCATTTCCATGTGCTCCAGATCCTTCAGGAGGATCTTCTCCATGATCTTGCTGGGTACAAATGTGAGACTGACCAGCTTGGAGTTGCCCTGGTCTTACTATTTTCCTTTGTTGAAAACTGGGGTCATGTTTCACCTCTTCTAATCAGTGGAAACTTACCAGACTGCCACAACTTTTCAAATAGGTTAGAAGGTGGATTAGCAATTTCATCTGCCTGTTCCCTCAGGACCCACACATAGGTCATGTTGTGTCTCAGAGACTTGTATGCCTTCAGGTTCTTTAGATTGTCCTGAACCTGATCTTTACTTACAATAGGCAGATCTTCCTTCCCCCGGTAGGGAAGGAATATCCCTTGTGACCCTTGTGACCCTTCCCACATCTTCCCTAGCCTTCCTTTTATAATGATGTACCTGTAGAAGTTTTACTTGCTACCCTTGCTGTCCCCGGCCAGATTAAATTCTATCTGGGCTGTAGCTCTCCTAACCTGATCCCTGTCTGCTTGGACAGCTTCTCTGTATTACTCCCAGGCTACCTCTCTTTCCTTCCATGCTCTGTAGGCTTTCTTTTTGCATTTAAGTGTGTCCAAGAGCACCTTGTTCATCCAGGCAGACCTCCTAGCATTCTTGTCTGCCTTTTTTTTTTTTTTTTTTAATGCATCGCTCCTGGGCTTGGAGGTGGTGGTCCTTGAATATTGACCAGCTTTCTTGGGTCCCTCTCCCCTCTAGGGCTTTATCCAATGGTACTCTACCAAGCAGATCCCTGAAGAGGTCAAAGTCTGCTCTCCTAAATCCCGGGTATAGAACTTGCTGAGCACCCTTTTTGTTGCTCTAAGGATCCTGAATTCCACCATTTTGTGGACACTGCTGCCAAGGCTGCCCTTGAGCTTCACATTATGGCTTGTTACAGAGAAAGACATAATCCCGTGCAAAGCAAAAAAAGAAACAAACAAACAAAGAAGCAAATAAACTAAAGTGAAAAAGGATATACCTCTTTATTGACTAATAGACTCAAGAATTTTCAACAGAAAGTAAAAAGTGCAGTGATAAGGAGACAGCAACTGTTCTCATGCTGGGAATCCCTGTATCTTCTATGACATAATGTTTGAGGTGTCAAGAAAGGTTAATTGTCATCTTTCACTAAGGGAAATCTTTCCCTGTCCTGCTCCCTATCTCAGTGAATAAATATAGATTGTATGTGTAGGTTTTAAAATCTTATTTCTATCTTGAGTCTGGCATGCTTTTCTTTCTTTTTGCTAGATCGTTTAAGAAGTGTTTGTAAAAATTAACATGTTTATGTGACTCCATTAATTCCCTTTTCCTGCTTGACATTCAAGAGTAGCATAAATCCCAGAATAAACAACAAAAGAGAGATTGAAACAATGTTTGTATGAAATGATTTAGAAAGTAGTATATTTGAGCTGGTAAACCTTAATGAACATCTTGCTGAGAGAGAAGAGAGATCTGAGTGTGCTGAACAGGAATTGAGGTTCAAACTTTTAGCGTATGAAGAGACTATATATAGAGGACCATATAATCCTTTACCTGCTAGTTGAAAATGAAAATAAAAATAATGCTGTGACAAGTGTGGCAGGTCTATTGTGGGTTTTTTGACTTTCTTTTATTTTAATTTTACTATGGTGCAGGTAAAAATAATATTTATCTTCCAGTCACTTACCTGTTGTAGCTGGAGAATGATTATACCAGAAGACTTACTAAATTATTCAAGACCATCTTCTGAAGTAAAAAAGTTTTGCCCAAACACTAAGCCCAAACCATAAAAGTCCCGTGGATGCTGATGTGCAGCACAAGCAGAGAACTGCCAAACCAGAATGCTGCAAGCACTTGCAGTTTTGATACTCATAGGGAATCAATCAGGTTTCCATAACATCAGAGATATCTCAATTCCAAACCACATTTAATGCTGCAGGAGAAGATTAAAAAAAACCCAAACAAACTGTAATTCTCTATGAATTTTTTCCTTGGTTTCATGTCCTTATCTTCTTGATTATACAACACACTGACTTATTCTACCAGTGCTCTGTTTCTAATATGGAAATTGGTGTAGGTCTGTTTCTAACAGTGAAGCTGTGCAAGCCTTCAGCTGCAGAAGACTGGTACTTACTTCCAGTACATGGAATGAATTTTTTTATAGGATTTATATTTCTGTAAATTTAGGCTTAGCATATTACATCAACTCCCTTCAATTACTCCACATTTGCAGTTTAAATACAGTTGATACTGAAATATTTTCTCTCAAGTACCTCAGTGCTGTGCCACTACTAACCTGTAACCGTATATTTACTTCTCAATTATGCAAATCCCTTCACTCTGACTAATGAAGGTTTGATTTGCATAATTATGAGATAGTTAATTCCAAATAACCATGAAGTGTCTGTCAGATATTTCCATGTTAACTTGCTACAGACATTGGACTCTCTTTCTCCTAAGGCCGTGTCAGAACTTATTGTTTCTCTGCCTACTATGTCTTTGTTTGCCTCAGAAATGTAAAAGCAACTTACCTTCAAGAAGAAGTCTCTCAGAAGTGGAAGAAGAAATAAAGGCTTGACAGAAACCTAATCGATGAGGACTGAGTGGTCAATACCTTGGTGGTCCCTTCTCTCTTCCCTTCCTTATGTTTGTCTCTGTTTTCAGCCCTCTGGTCTAGAGGACCATGTTATGCATTTGAACAAATGCAACTGCTTTGTACATAAAAAGTCTTGAACAGAAAAAATCCACCAGCCTTCCCGGAACAAAATATTGGAGGTAATAAAAGGCAATTGTTATTAAGTCAAGTTTAAAGAAGTTGGTATATATAAATTTAGAGTTAAATAATCAATATAAAAAGATGATTCTGTGAAACCAATGAATCGCATGTTAGTTGGCTATGAGTTATAGTAAGATAATTTCAAGTCTTCAGTTTTGATGTGATTAGAATTATGAATATTAGAAACCATTAAACAAAAGGTTTTGATCACATTGTGAAAATTAATGATAAATTCTAATAAAAAATTCTGTATAAATGGTTTATTCTTTTTTACAATCCATCTAACTATGGTTAAACATACAGTTTTTCACAGCTCATCTAACACTGTACTCGGCACTGGTGAAGCCACACCTTGAGTATTGTGTCCAGTTTTGGGCACCTCAATACAGAGAGTTGTTGAGGTGCTGGAGGGAGTGCAGAGGAAAGCAATGAAATTGGTGAAGGGCCTGGACAATAAATCTTATGAAGAGCGATTGAAGGAGCTGGAACTGTTTAGTTTGAGGAAGAGGAGTATTGGGGGAGACCTCAACACTCTCTACAAACACCTGAAAGGACATTGTAGAGAGTCTGGTGCTGGTCTCTTCTCACAGGTAAATAGTAATACAACAAGAATGGATTCAAGCTGCAACAGGGTAGGTTTAGACTGGACATTAGGGAAAAAATTTTCACAGGAAGAGTAGTCAGACACTGGAATAGGCTGCCCAGAGAGGTGGCTGAGTCACCATCCCTGGATATGTTTAAGGGTTGTTTAGTTGTGATGTTGAGGGACATGGTTTAGGGGTGAACTTTGTAGAGTAGGGTTAATGGTTGGACTTGATGATCCCCAGAGTCATTTCCAAACTGAAAGATACTATGATAATACAATTAAAATCAATTTATGGTCCTGTTTGCCAATTGTCTTGTGGATGAGATAGTGTCTTGGTAGCTCCGAATATGTTTTCTTTCCTGTTAAAACATATGATAAGGTAGATATTAAATCAGTTGAAACCTGTTTTAAGAGATAAAAAACATCAGCTTTTTCTAAAAACTGTATTTCCAGGCTTAAAAAAGTCAGAGAGAGCAGCCATCAAGGAAGAAAATATTGAGATGCCAGGGCCTAATGGCATGGGATATATGATCATACCAGACAGTTAACTAGATACTGGGGAATGAGATGTCCATTGGAGATGTCCACTGATTTTGTAGTGAGTATCCTTTCAAAGGATTCTAATTGACAAGGAACTGAGGTCTTTTTCATTTTGGGGAAATGAACTACCTATGTCTGCAAAACAAGATAAAATTTTTGAAATAGTTTCTGTCTGAATAATCAAACCCATTATAGTATCTGTGGCAGAATTACAGTTATTTTTGCTAGTCAGTCAGCAAGAGTCACAATAAAGTTTGGTGTCAGATTCCCATGAGAAGCCCTTTTGAATGATGTGTCTTTTAATCATAGAGCTCATGATATTTGATATAATCTGAAGTTATTAAAAATTTGTAGTTCTTTCCCACTGTGTTGGAGTTACACATGCATAAAGCTTAGAAATCTGATGCTGTTGGAATTGAATCTTGTGCTCTATGTGTTGGGAAAAGTTTACTGTGCAATGAAGATTGCCCCTTATTTGCTAAACTTTCTTCCATTTTAGAGTCACAAGCTTATTTTCTGAGATCCTGTCAGGTACTGATTCTCTGATTGCATGCACCTTCTTGTATTTTTCACCCATTATTTCATTCAATGCTCTTAATTTGGTTCTATTATATACCATTAGCAAAAGTTGTAGATTTCCATTACAGTGAATTGAACAGGATGTTATTGCTGTTGCTATTATGTATGTCATATGCACAATTATTCCACTTAGTTTAAATTTTAATTGAGCAGAGAAGAGACTTGTTTGATAATAGTAAGACAACTTTTTCCTCTCTGCTATTTCCACTTTCAACCAGTGCTTATTTGTATTAGGAGACAGATTAAACAAGGGCACAAGCAGAACAATCTTTTATTTTGAAGCTGACACAAAATGCATGTTTCCCCTTGTCTTGGGTTTGGCTGGAATAGGGTTAATTTTCACAAATAGCTGGAAGGTGCCAAACTGGGGCTGGGGTATGTGGGTGATTTGAATACACCTGTAGAGACAGGGCCAGGCATTTGTTGTGGTAAGCATTGTGGTAAGCATGTGTGTATATCACTCACTTTTTATATTATTTCATTAGTATTATTGTTGTTACTGTTGTTTCTTCTCTCTTTGTGTTTTTGTAGTAAACTGCCTTTATCCAGTGGGGTTTTGCCTTTCTCTCCCAGTTCTCCTTCCCATTCCACCCATGGGCAGGGTGTGGGGGAGTGAGTGAGCAAGGTGTTGTGTGGTTCTTAGTTGATGGCTGGGGTTACATCATGACACTTGCTTTTATTATTACATTCTTAGTAGAATTAATCTATAAAATGAATTGGTTACTCTGTTGGTGCTCTTTTTAGAAAAGATTTCTGTATTTTTAACTTGCTAAAAAGGAGAATAAGCCAAGAAATTGATGTTTTCAAGCATTAATTATAGTTACAGGGTAACAGCTATCTTTTGTACTTGTGGTGGATTTTATTTATTTATTTAAAAATTATGAATATTCTTATTTGTTAGATTATGTTTGTTTCTTTGTTTGTTCATTTTCTTTTCCAAATGTTCTTCAAACTCTTCTTTGCAATTTTCTCCATCATTTACCCAGAACCTACGGTCTTCATTAATGTGATGATGAGACTGGTGCTTTATCAGTGTGATTATTTGCCTTACTGTGTACAGGATTCTGTGCGTATCTATTTCGTATTCATGCAAGGGTGCTTGTGACTTCTGTGGTCAGGGAGAATTGCCACCTAAACCACAGCTGTTTTAATTTACAAGGAGATTACAAGATTATGACATCAGATGAATAAAAATTGACTTTAGCATATTCTTTGCTTTAAGCAGTGGCCTTTGGATGCTAAGTATGAGAACCTCATATATTCCAGGGAAACAGGTAAGACGTCTGTTGGTTTTAAACGGACACCTTGTATAGGCCTGTGGTTAGTTTCTACTTAGGAGACATAATACATGTACCAAAACACTTATAGTCTAAATGTAGTTATATAGTCATAGAGCTGAAGCATCCAGGCTTCCTTTTGGCACTGTGTATGAAAGGAAGATGCATTTTCAGAAAGTTTCCACCAAACCAGACAAAGGTTAATGGGTTATGAGAAAAATCAAAATAGGTAATAACATAACACAGAAACTTAAAAGGGTTATTTCTTTGTATAAACACCAAAATGTCTTCTGTTTAGTTCCCTTCCCTTCCTCTCCTAAACACTTATAACTGCAGTCACCAAAGAGAATGCATTTTGTTGTTGATTCTACCATGCAGTTTCACTACTTCTCTGTTATCTTCTCTACCATCTTTACTTAATAGGAATATCAGAAGGTTAAACAAGAAGTATTTTTATTCAGAGAAAAAAATTTACTCATGACATGAAAAGAAAGAACTACCGAGTCAATATAAGATGTATATTACTGCCCTGGAACAAGAAAGGAAAGATAAAGAGCAAGCGATCTTAAGGGCCACAGATACCTATGTAATTGCCCAAGAGCACAAGACCACAACTTATTTCAGGACCCTGAGGCAGAAACTTAACTTTCTCAGAAGTCTTCAAAATAAAAGGTGAATTCGCTATGCCCTGAACTTTAAAAACAAACCTCACTGCTGAAGGGAAATAAGTTTTGAGAAGTCATGATATCTAAATAATTAGTTGAACAATGCTTCTGTCAGTTACAAAATACACCTGTGTTTCTGGAAATTTTATTTCATGAATACTGACCTAGTTATCAACTTCAAAATGCAAACATTAATAATAAAAATGTAGCAGTGTTTGATTTCTTCTCTTCTATTGAAAGTTACAAGAAATTGAAAATAATTCTTTTGTCCACTTCTCTCTTTTATTACAATATTTGCATATGGATCACACCCTGCTGTACAACCTTGATACTGTCACAGAGACTCGATCTCTGGAGGTGACCATTCTTCACTACTGCCTAGCAATCTTTCGTAAGCTGCAACAAGGGTACACATTTTAGTTTTGGTACCTGATAGGGGTATTCTGTAGTGCGCACTAACTGGATTGTCAGAAAATTATCTGTGTATCCCATGTGCTTTTAATACAAGCATTACTTTCTTGCACCTTTTCCAGGCTTGCTGATGCCTTGGATTTTGCAAGATAAAAAAATCACCTAGGAGCTAAGTGCTTTTTCTCCTATTGCTGATGACTCAAGCTTCCAGTCTCCAGTAGTGTTAAACTGCAGTATTAATTTATATTTCCATCTCTTTGGACTAGTCCAAAGTTTCCTTTCAGAACAGACTGAAAGAATCTCCTTGGAAAGAACAGGACTAGAAATAAAGCTGAGCTATGGCACTCAGACTCCTGTGATGGTTTCAGGGGTGGGATGTTTAATTTCTAGTTGAAATCTTTCCTCTTCCTGTTTTGAAAGTATGCTAAATGTCACAATTCTTTTGGATAAGGGTGGCAAACGAAAGTAATACAGCAAAATGATCCCTTGTTTGTGCTTCTGCTTCCTTTGGAAAGGATACAAGGAAAATATTGCCATGTTTCTTGTGAAGATTAAGTTATCAAACTCATTAATTTGCTATAAAATTACTTTTAATAGGTTTTAAAATTTCCTGATACAAGCTGAACAACTGATCAAAAGGATCTTTAATCCTTAATCCTAATGTGCAAATCAAGCTCCAAATAAAATGACTTCTTGCTTTTAGAACTGTTTGTAGAATGTATTTCTATGTGTGCAAGTCTAACCCAGAGAAAATCTACTTTGTGTTTAAATTTATTGCATTTAGATGACAAGAAAAGGTTCTAGGGAGATTTTATAGCAGCCTTCCAGTACTTAAAAAGAGGTCTACCAGAAAGATGGGGAGGGAGTATATCAAGGAGTCTAGTGATAAGATGAGGTATAATTATTTAAAACTGAAAGATGATAGATAGGTTAGATATTAGGAAGAAATTCTTTACTGTGAGGGTGCTGACACACTGGAACTGGCTGCCCAGAGAGGCTGTGGATGCCTCATCACTCTATGTGTTCAAGACCAGGCTGGACCAGGCTTTGAGCAACTTGGTCCAGTGTAAAGTGTCCCTAGTTATGGCAGTAGGGTTGGAAGTAGATGATCTTTAAGGTCCCTTCCAACCCAAACCGTTTTGTCCTATGATTCTGTGATTTTTATTCAGACCTACCAGCCTGTATGTGACATGGCACAGATCAAGATTAGGTACAAAACCTAGCAGAGTTATCTAACAAAAAAAAATGAGAATCAACCAATCAAAAAGGAATAAAGAAACAATGGGAAGTATATTTGCTATTTCTACACCATGACAAGTGAGGAAATCTAAAACAATCATTTCAAACAGAGATAACTTTGTCATCTCATACTAACTGTTTGACCTTACTTTAGGTTTCAGTTCCTGTGCAGTGATTCTTGGAATTTTATTTAATTTACTTTTTCAGACAAACTGCCTTCATCTATACTATCTCTATATATCTATATAACAGTGTGATGTACATTATGTTATTACAATCTTATGTATGTTTTGTCCAAATGCACTTGACTACTGTTGGCTTTTTGGAAGTATTTTTGTTGGACTATAACCACAATTCTGGTTATTTTCAAGTAGACAAGGTTATTTTCAAGTAGTCAGCCATATCTCCTTATTCATAATCATATTATACATAATCATATTATGCTGTTCATAATCATATTATACTGTTCTCTTTTATAATATACAAAAAGTACATTGTATTTTTGGTCACGAATTGACAAAACAATTGAGCATGTAGCTAGGACTTCAGCAGAGCTGGAGTCAATTTTGACTTAATTTTTCCTTTAATAATTTCCTGCATAAATAAGCAAATGAAATTGTGTGGGTGTGTGGGATACTTGACCACACTGAAGTGCTGTGTGCTGGCAACACTGCTAATTTAGCAGCAGTTCAGGGTAGTCTAGTGAGTATTTGTTCTCTGTAATTTTGAACTTTGGAACAGGCAAAAACTCTGTATACACACAGGTACAACACTTGGATATGATTTAGGTACTAAAAAAAAATAAACCAAACTCCCAAATCCTCAGTTTGTCTGTGGATAGGTCACAGAATAGACTTTAGAAGAAACAAGAGCTAGCTGAGCTCCCTTGGAAATTGGAATTAGTGCTTTCACAGTCTGGTTTACCTTTACAAGATGGTTTACATTTATACAATGATTTACCTTGATTATCATATGAAGGGCTGTGTAAACGGTGCTAGATATTTCTCATGCAAACTCACTTGTTTAAATACAATTGATATACCTACACTAATATCTGAAGTTCACACATCTCAGGTGCTGAGCTTCACAAGGCTTAGTGTTACCTTAGCCCAGTGACATGATAAAGCTGCCTTGGAAGCATTCTTGAAAATATGGCTATACTGCACTTGTTCAATTTAGAATATTTTAGAGGGTTATGAAAAGTCTTTTCAAGCAAGGGAAATTTCTGAAAGAGATAATTTCCTTTAGGACCAGTCAAACCTGAATACATTTCTAAACATTGCTCAAAGGACATAAAAAATAGTTTACCTATGCTTGTCTTCACTTACCTTCATATCAGTTGCCAGTTCAGAATCAGAATTTATCCTTACCTCTTTCCTTGTCCTTAAAATCTGGAGAACTGAGGACAAAGGTTTCCAAAAGGTGAACATTCCTTGTAAACATCTGAACAACAGAAAGTATCAGCAGCACAGGAAATTTATCAGGCCTTCTTTATGCTATCTTTTCTTCATGATTTATCACTTTCAAATCAGCAGGAAAAGAGAGAGCAATTCTATCTAACATGCTTTGGCTCAAAATGTTAATAAAAATGAAGGAAAAAATGTAAGTAAAATAGTCAGTGGAGAAACATTAAATGAAATTTGTGATTGTGTGATGCTTTCCAAATTATACCAACACAGCAGGAGATTTTATGCTTCCAAATTATTGTTTTGAAGAAAAAAAGGCTTTTGTTTGGGAGTCCTTAGGTGTATAGCAGATGGTACTGAACTGAAGCTGTGGATTATATTCGCAGCAGAAAGAAAAAAGTCTTAAGATGATATTGACATGTTGTACAGAAGTGAAAATGCATCCCAGTAGCTCAGTGAAGGATGCAGAAAAATAGCAACAGGATGAGTTATGAAAAAATCTAGTCTATAAAGGCACATTTATGTACACTTATTGACTAGTATTTCATTGATTTTGAGCCCGTCTGGAATATGTCTTCTGAACTGTGAAAAGCAGAATTATTGCTGTTCTTGTTAATTGTAGGACTGGCTACCCTTAATCTTTCCATCATACTGATGAGGTATGAATAGGCACTTTGTGGCTATTAAAATCAATGTTTTCTGTTTGGTGTGATTTATGGCTATGAATTAAAAAAAAAAAAAAAAAGAAAAAGAAAAAGAAAAAGTGTAAACGAACTATTTAGCTTTCGGTTTATCTATGTTTAACCTGAACTGTAACAACTGAAAAACTGATTTAGGTAGTACCCTGGTTCTTAAATATTCTTCAAAATGGAGTACAGAACAGCCAGGTTGTGTCCAGCAGTGATGCAGCTGTGCAAAGTAAGCTGTCTAACAGCTATATATTTAGCATTCTGTTCTCTCCTGAAAATACCAAGCCAGTCTTGACTTCCATAGGCTTTCCCTCACCAGCTGCTGCTATACCACTGTTAATTCACTTTAAAAGTAATAATGCATAGATCATTATTTTTTTCAAATATCATTATCTGATTTTTGATAAACTACTTTGAAAGCTTTTGTTTTTTCTAGTTTCTCTCCCCCTTTTTTTTTTTTATCAGAATTACAGAGAAAAATTATCATTCACAGAGGACTACAAAGAATCTACATTAAAAGTCTTGGCAGTTACTGATTGAGAAACTTGGCAGCAGTTCCAGGAGCAAAACTTCTGTCTATGATGACTGTCCTGGTTTGTGTGAGAACAGAGCTTGTTCTGATAAGTGATTTTACTCAATTTCTGTTAAGTGATTTTACTTTGATTCCTGTTCCACAGCATCTGTGATGGTGACATAATTACCGTCAGGGGGATTTGGTTTGATACTGGTTTTGTATCTATTTGTGTATATTCTAGTTTTATTATTATTATTTTCATTAAAGTTGTTCTAATTTCTTTTTCTAATGGCTAGGTCCCTCTCCTTTATTCCCTTTCGCTTCCCCTTTGGGAAGGGAGAGAGGTTAACAGAGAGCATCTGTATATGCCTAAGGGGATGCCCTGACCCTAAACTGTGACAATGACACATACTTTTTGATATTCTAGAACTAGAAAAGCAGTGTTAACACTTCAGGGCCAAAAAAATGGACTCTGCAGCTATGAAGCCAAGGAAGCTGGTCAGCTTTCCATAGACACACTAAGAGTTGTACCAGTTAGGTGTATTTTTACAAAAGTGAAATGAATATATTTGCACTGCTGTTCTTTTTTTTCTAAGTGTTTCATCGTTATAATTGGTCAGAGGGTCTGAGCACTTCTGTCAAAATGTCTTCAGAGAAATCATCCGGGTAAAACTCTTTTTGATCTTCTGATGATAGGCACAGTTACACCACTCAATAATCTTTTACCTGTATTTTTTATTTGCACTGTTAAGCATTAAGGTACAGGGCACTAAATGGGTTAAGATGCTTTGCAGAATGTATTCTGAGATGCTACTGGAATTGAGACTGAGTCTATAAAAATTTTTATAGGTCATGTAAATATTTATGAGGCAAGTACGATGATCATCCTTCATAAATGTAGCCAAGGTTAGCAGGGGGTGCAGATGTTCAGTAAAAGTTACTACTCCTGTGTAAGATTTTCTATTGTCAGTGAAATTTTTCATGAAACTAAAGGACTACAGATTTTTAACTTCCCTGAAGACACCTTTTATATGTTTATTGAGGGTGGAATCATTTAATGCTTTCCTCTTATAATACATACAGGCTTTCCATGATGTACTGGGATAAAGATGTGCTACTCTGACTTGTAGACAAGCACAACCCACCCCTCCAACAAAATTTTTCTTACAAGCAGTCTATCCAAATGACCTATTTTTATTTCTTGTGGCAGGTTGAGTTTATTGGGTAATTTGTATTAAACCCTGCTTGGTGGGAAGCTGATTACCAGCTGCCACTCCTCCAAGTAGCAGAAATACTATGTGGTGCCTGCACAGCTAAGAAGCCAAGTCTTCCCAGGTGTGAAGGAATGAAAAGAAATAAGTTTTCTGAAGGATGTGGAGGAGTCTTTGTGTGCTTAGGAGATTTAGGCAAAATGTGCTTGTGCTTTGTACACAGGCCAGAATACGCTAAGTAGCCATGACCTTCATGGACTGGAGTTACATTTTGAACTATTTTGCTGTAAATTGACAAACTTCATGTTGGAGGGAAGAGGAAAAGGAAAAGAAAACTTGGAATAGTGTGAATTTTTGTAGTTTGCCTAATTGATTGGCAAATTATTTATGTTAGAGTTCTTGAACTTCAAATCTCTTTCTCAAGGTTCTCAGAAGAGTCACAGAATGGTTTGATTTGGAAGGGACCTTCAAAGATCACCTGCCACAAGTAGGAAGATCATTCACTAGATGAGGTTGCTGTAATGGTTTGAAAAACAAAACAACGAGGGACTCAAGTCAGGAATACAAAACAAGAGAAATGCAACGGTACAAAGAAACACCCCGAAATAGAGTCCGCATACAACCCGACACTGCTGGCTGGGGTGGTGGGAGCAGTCCCGGTGAAACAGTCCTGTAGCAGCAGTAGTCCCGCTGAAAGCAGCGATGCCGTGGAGGAAGGTCTGGCGCTCTCCTCCTCCGGAGAAGACCGGCCGCCGCTCCAGGCAGGTCCGCGCCGCTCCCGAAGGCTCCGAGCAGGTCCGGAAATCCAGCGGGGGGGGCAGAACCCTTGTGCCGACCTCCGCCCCAGACCATCTCCGGGTGGCAGCACTCAGCTCCTTCCCCCTCGACCGAGCCTCTCACAATGGGCCCTGGGCAGCTGCTACTGATGACTGGTTAACAGCCCGTGAGCAGTGACATGGAGAGTATAGAATACACAGTTTTGCTTCTAACCACATAACGATAAACTGGTCCCGGCCCCTCTAACTATGACAACATCTCTTAACTTCAAGCTTTCATTTTTCTGCCAAACATGTCCTCAGGAGGTCATCAAATCCTGAGCCACCAGAGAACCAAGGGTGCCAAAGGGGACGATATAATCCACATCTAGGAAAAATGCCAAACCCAGCTCTTCCTGATGGTCTAGCATTTTGATTCTGAAGGGAAACTTGAATTTTTTTTTTTCTACTTAGCAAGACGTCAGCTTTTTCAAGTGGCATCAGGCAGTCAAAACGGGTTGGGGAAAAAAAAAAAGCAAGAAGGATTAAAAGAAAACCAAACCAACCAACAAACAAAAGCAAACAAGCAAACAAACAAAAAAAAAGAAGCAAGAACACTTTGAAAAAAAAAATACTTAAAAAAAATTTCATTACTGATGCAAGAAGTTGCCAATGTTAATTACAACTGAACTGCTGACAAGAGAAATCCCCATCAAAGGGTGCTGGGCACACTTCACATTAAGATAAAAATCAGTCATTAATAAACTGCAGAAGAGCTGACACTTTGCACTGGCACCACTTCTGAAATGCTTTCCTCTGCTGTTTTTTCAAAATCTGTTCCTGTTAGAATCTGAGCATTTTTCAAGATGTCATCAAGGGATGAAGCTTCAAGGGAGCCTTCTGTGCAACCCCAGCCTCCAGATGACACCTGCAGAAATGCAGTCCTAGTGATAAATACGGTTACAAGTCCGCAAGGACAAGAGTGCAGGTGCCCTCTCCCCTCACTACAGCAGCACATCTGAAGGAAGCCTGCACCAAATTTGATTCCTTCCAAGAAGAAGGATACAGTATGTATGTACAACCACAGAGGTCTGCAATGTTGTGTTTAGTGTGGTGGTGTAGCTGTGTGATGCTCAGGCAGCACTTCACAGGAGTGGAAAGTGTGACACTCCAGGTGGCTGGTTATTCCTGGAAAACTCAAATCTTTGTGTCCCTGTGGCATGCCCTTTGGTAGCATAATCAGCCTTGTGTACTGCTGAGAGTAAGCAGCAATGCTCAAGCAGTTTACTGCCTGCCTCATCCTAAGGCTGTGCTTTTCAAGAGGGGATAGAGCTGTACAGCAGAGGCCTAAACAAGAAGCAAATATGGCAGATGCCATTTGCTCTTTATCTAGACAACCTGCACACATGATTAGCACCCACAATCTTGCATTTATTGTCTTGATAATGACGGTCTTTATGAAGGTAATGCCAATCAGAAGCTACTAACATGGAAAATATGAAACAGCAGCTAACACTGTGTTCACAAATCAACATTCATACCTTCTAGACCATTAGAACCTTTTAAATAGTATTTTCACTTTTGCTCCCAAAACTACTCTCTAGAAAGACACATTAGAAATTTACATGTCAGAGCTTCAGGCAAAGGGTTAAAACAATTGAGAAGTATTTTCTCCCTCCACCCCATTCTTTTAAATTAAAAACAAAGATACGGTAAATCTAGAAGCCAGTCTTTAAGAAAAAAACATTGCACAATCTCATTACTTCCTACTCTCCACTTCCCTCTATGACTTAACCTGGGGTATGGGCAATCACCTACAGTAGCATTAACAAGTAATCAATAAATATCGTGCTCCAAGAGAAGCGCCACATTAACTGTGTGCCTAAAGAATAGTTTTTCCAAGCATGTTCCAAATAAGCAAACCTGTAATTATAAATTCAGGCTTCCGGACTGTCACGTCTCACAGTTTACCAGCATCCAAAAAGAAACAGTATTGACACAGAAGCCATAACCTTATAGTTTTGACCTAGAAAATAGTAAAATTATGAAATTATAGAGCTAAATCCTTTCCTAGACTTGAATACTGGTGCTGGGAGAGCAAACACAGGCCTGGCTGCTGCACACAGCAGCCCATGGCCTCATGGAGTCAAGCAGCTATTGGGGTGATGGGATTAACATGACACCCAGAGAATGACGCTCATCTGAGCTCATTCCAGCCCCCTGAGCACCACTCCCAGCCCAGGGGAACACCTGTAAAATAAAGAGGCTATTCCACCATATGGCACAGGACCACCTGTTTACCTTGACTTCCTGAAAGCCATCATGAACGCTGACATTCATGAGTACATCTCAGCACACTGTAGAAAAAAACTATCAAAGTAATAACATAGGAATTACAAAATAATAACAGTGGGATCTATAAGTGAGGATCAGTTCTGACCAGAAGTAGTTCTCCTCAGTTTTTCAGTGCCAGGTTGAGTTTGCAAGCACGCTCCAATCACCTCACAGGGAATACTCACGTCTTCTAATTTCCTTCCAGATGAAGTACTTCTTCATTTTGCAACAGAAGCTTTAAAAATCATGATAGTATCAGCACTGTGTATCATTGTTGCAAAGTGTAATAACCACAGTATCTTAATGGGGGAATAAAGGATCCTTAAGATTTTGATAAAATCTCTAAAACATAAACTACATGATATCTTAGACTGAGAACAATGACTTCTTATAAACACCCAAAAAACATCAGCCTTGGCACACTGAGACAAGTTATGCACTACTATTACAGCAACAGAGTGCTCCAAAGCGTAACACTGTGTCTTGCCTACAAGAATGGCAGTACATTGTTTGGACTCAAGGCACTATTTTAAGAGAAGGGAAGAAAGGGAATTTAAATCAGTTGTTACACAGCAAATCAGTATTGATGATCTAATTTAGAAACTGGATTAAACTGCACAGATTAACACACAGCTGTACAGCTGCATGGATTTGCGGTTGCTGTGACAACCAACAGAAAAGGTATCCCACTAAGCCTTTCTGAGATCTGTCTCCATGCAATATTAATAAGATTTATCACTAGCACAGACATATTTACAGTGATTTCATTGCAGATACTTAAACTGGTATCATCTCTAACTCTCTTTCCATTTTAGAACACTGGTTCACAACCAGAAGGAAAGAGAGGTTCATCTTGTGAATGAATGCTGGAAGCAATGAAACATCCTTATCTGAAATGCACTATTTCTTACAAAATGTGTGAGTGTTTTCCAATTATTTTTCCAGGGTATTGAGTGTGCAAATATATGTTTATTTTATAAATATACGTGACTATTGCCCTATGCTTCTCAGACAAGGCAGTCCTCTCATTTTTGAAGCTAGAGACACAAAGATTTCTATTTTGGAGTTATCTTTTTCAGTAACTTGCTTTCCTTGCAATAATGAGTCTTTCATTTGCAAAGCACTTTGG
>JANHFX010021214.1:0-76069 GCA_027560015.1 Chloroceryle amazona | reverse complement strand
GAGAGGTTGTGGAGTCTCCTGCTCTGGAGACTTTCCAGCCCCCCCTGGATCTGTTGCTGTGTGGGCTGCCCTGGGTGCCCCTGCTCTGGCAGGGGGGTTGGACTCGATGATCCCCAGAGGTCCCTACCAGTCCCCACCATTCTACCCTTCTGCACTGTCGTTATGTCATCCATACAGGTTTTTTTATTTATTTAATGTTAATTTGCTTAAAAATCCTAAAGGAAGCCCATGAAGTTGTGTATAAGGAATTCAACAGATTCACCACTCAGCTTTGCTTTTTTACTACTCCTGCTATTACTATTATTAAAAATCTGATTGCCATGCAGAACGTTCTGCTGTTAGGAGCAGTAGATGGGTGCTTCACTATGGTATGTTTTGCAAGTGTTATAAGGATTTTCATTATCCCAGGCAGGTGCTCAGCTGAACAGATTTTTTAATGAGGAATTGAAATATTTCTCTATAAAGCAGGCAGGACTTTGAGATTTAATGAGATTGTCAGTGAAAAATATTCCTTCCCAGTTCAATTACATCTGTTGTCCTTTTCATACAGGGATTCAAACTTGACTTTGCTTTGAATTGTGAATTTGTTCCTGTTGAATTCAGTGACATCCGACAGACAAAGGCAAGCTTTAAAAAGCTGATGAGAGCTTGTGTTCCCAGCACTATTCCTACAGACTCTGAGGCAACATTCCTTAAAGCACTTGGGGAGTCGGAGTGGTTCCCACAGGTAATTTATATGACAGGTACTTCTAATAATCTATATGCAGTACTGCTTACACAAAATAAATTTCAAGCTCTTCTGACAGAGAACTATTGTGCTTTAAGCAGCTGTTCTTCTTTGTTCGTAGTAATTATTTTGCATGCTGTCAATTCTGTCATTACTTGAGCATTATTACTTTAATTCTATCATAACATTTACAAATATGGGAGGCATTTTTTAGAACGTAATGTATGGTTTATAACATGGCACATGTACACGAGTAGAGATGACCTTCTCTGCCTACGTAAAACGTGGAAAAAAAGTATAAAACAATAAGTGAGCCTTTTGATTTTAAAGCTGATACTCTACTCTTCCTAGTGTTCCCACGCTGAATTTCCATATGCACAAGTATTTAACAAATAGCATCTGCTGTGGGATACAGGGAGGTGTTTGCAGGGGAGAGGGGACTGTGTGTGTGTTCATCTGTTCTCTCCGAGGCTGTTCCTTTACTTCCCTATCCCATATTTCTTTTCATAAAGATTAAGCAAAGACAAGACTAGAAGTAACTATGCAGGATTCCAACGAAGAACGATACGGGAAAGTCAGCTCTTTGTAAATCTAAACCCACTTTAATTATAGTGAATGTTTTTAACAGTTACATGTTGTGTTTGGAATCCTCTGCCGAATGGATTCTTCTCAAATGCCATTAATCATAGAAAACAGAATAGAGTCGGAGGCTGATTTCTGAAGGAGGAAATAACAGAATCATTTCAGTAGTTATGCATCAGAAAATGTGCTCTGGGTTGAAACGTGCTACAGTGCAGGGAGTGGCTTAACTTCTCCCCTCAAGAGCATGGGAGATGGTCATTGCTGTGTTTGGGCTCTGCGTTCTTCAGGAAGGGGAGAAGTGGGAAGAGCATGAGGACCTGACTCCCTCATCCTGTCAACATTTGCAATCACAGAGTCATTGAGCGAGTTGATGAGTGTAGATAAATTAACTGAATGGCACTTTGATGAAATAAACGTGTCCCTGGAGCAGCACGGAGATCGAGGGGAGATGATAACGTTGGAGTTGCTCTTAACATATTTGAGAGGAGAAGTAACAGTATATCACTCAGGACTAGATCCTAATGTCATATGCTTGCTGTGTGACCTTCAAACCACATTTCTGTGCTATAAATCGTGTCGTGTGTGACTTGCGTGATAAAGTTAATTTATGATTGATTTGACATGTTTTCTACTATTCCTCTGAAAGAACATAGACCTGTCATCTTGGAAATGTGGTTTTATTGTATTAAGCTTCCCTCTCTGGGACAATAGAAGTTATACAGGATTGATTTTAACACTATATAGGCTAAATATTACTTTATAAGGGTGTGAATGCATCAGAAGAAATTTGAAATGCTGCTTTATCTTCTGATACAAAGTATAAAAATAGTATTTTGCATTTTTTTTTAATTGCATCTGTATAACCAGATTGCATAGCACTTTATTAAGGAGGGCAATAAACAGCTTTTCTTCCCTTCTGCCTAAGAAAGTATAGAACAATAAACAAACTGCTTGGTTTTAAAAGTGGTGCTTTTCTTTAGTCTTTTTCTATTAAAATTACAGGAAAATCAGTTTCTTCTGTTTTCTAAGTAATGGCTCTGTGAATGCTCAGAGGAGTTAAGTGTTTTCCATTCATAGGATTGGGGTTTTTTTTAAGATGATAAAATCAGACTGCCCTAATCTAGGATTAATTTTCGAGGGCTTAACTGTTTTTTTGGTTGATCTTTTTTCCTCTTATTTTCTCCAGTTTCATTTTGTTCTCCCTAAGTCACTTTGCTGTGCCTTCTGTACTTTCTGACTTTTTTTCCTTGCATAAATGGTCTTAGATGTCTGTTGCCATCTTTTGTTTATTTGTTCTCTCATACTGCTTTCTCCTTTCTTTCCTACTGCTGCTGTGGGTCGGATCGTATGCAGGGCTCTGCAAAGAGCATTTTCATTCTACTGTAAAAAAACTGAATTGCTCACATATTGTCCACTGTGGTGTTTACCAAGGATGCTGTCACGCTGTGACAAAAATGGTAGAAACATCATATGGATTTTCCTTTTAGTGTATAATAATAATGTGAAGTCTCTTAGTAAGATAAAATTGCTCAAATTCACTGAAATTTTTTAACCTGCTCATACCTATCGTGCTTGAGTCGATCTCATTTCAGTCAGTAACTCTTCCCAGAGAAATGAACTAACCCACACGCTCAAGGAATTTTAGTATCACTGCACAGCGACCGTTAGACTGCAGATAATGAATGTGTCCTCATTCCTTGTGTTTTCCAGTCTGCCCAAGTATAAAATCACTGTTTAACAGATCGAAACTATTTCCAGATTGTAGAAATAGGAATTTTCCCTGTTTGTTTCTAGGTTTACGGTTTGGTTTTTTCATTATTACCATTATTAATATTATTTTTCCATTCATTGGTTTCCAACTTCCATATCATCAAAAATTAGAAATATTATCTTGTAAATATCTTACCTGGGTTCTCCCGTTCGAAGTATTTAGTGACTACACAAAAACTTAACATCTCACAGGAAATTATTTTTAGTGTTAAGCCCAGGCTGGAATTTCTCTCCAGTAAATCTGTCAGCTGTTGTTCTCATTCTCCTTTTTATGACAGCTATTTTATTACAGTGCTCGTTGGTTTTAATAGCTTAAGTTCTTATCTTCCAATTTTTGCTTAGCTTTTGTTGTAGTTCAGATGAAAATCCCGAGACTGTTACAATTTATAGCTTTCTTATCTGTTGCATCAATACATTTCTCTGTGCTATATGTATGTTTCAGAATACATATTTTAATATTAAATATGAGAATATTCTATTTATTGATACTCTCTAGAAAATTATCTTGTACTCAAGTGTGTGACTTACTTGCAATACCTTATAGCTTCACAGGATAATGCAGCTGGGGGTGATCATCTCTGAGCTCCTGGAAAACGGTTCTTCTGTTCTGGTTTGTTTGGAAGATGGCTGGGATATTACTGCACAAGTAAGCTGCTATTCCTTTGCAACTCACACCACGAAAGAGTTCCTTACAATTAGTTTCCTCCCAAGGTCTGATGGACTTGCAGTTCTAAGGCTTAGCTATAAAATCCTCATTCCTGCACCTGACCATACGTAAGAACGAAAGCTGAAAGATGCCACAACTGTTGGATTATCTTTGTAAACATAGTGCACTTCAAACACAGGAGGGAAGGAGAGGAATACTTTCTGTTGCCATTGGCTTTGCATGCCTGGAGTTAGGAGACCACACAGAGGCAGAAACTGTATTTGTGCCCAAGTGACTGTAACACCTGCTGCAAGCACAGATCACTTTCTGAAACAATCTATACATTAGGTGAATGAAGACTCACTGCCTCATTTCTTTTAACATTTTGTCCATGTATTTGCTTCATAATTCAGAAGATAAACACAGATCTCTATAATTCTAGTAAATAAAAACTTCACGTGCAGCCAGCACCAGGTAAACAAAGCCACAAAACAATGTTAACATAATTACTGGAATCATAGTCAAACATTGAAGAACAGAGAAAGGGACAAACACAGCTAGCAGTGAAAGAAGCCTGTGCTGCCTTGTAGTCTTCTTGAGATGCTGTCTATCAAAACAGACTGAAGTTGGCTGCTGAGCACCACAGCATGACAACAACTCTGCAGAAACTGAAGTCACCCTCAGGACCAATTCTTTAACAATTTCTTTGCTGAGGTAGCCAACAGAACTTTACAAATGTTTATTATCCTTATTTTGTTAATGCAAGCAGTTTTATTTCAACTGTAACTTAAATGTTGTAAGCATTAACAGTGGCTTCCAAAATCTGTACTTGCTCAGGTTTGACTTTTCCAAATGTAAAGTCTCGATTTAATTGAAGCTTTTTCATGTGAGATATCATTTGATTTGTTTCCTAGGAAGTATTCTTAGAGGTGGTAAAATCCATGTAATTGTGTTTATATGAAGGCTTTTTGTTTCCTTAAACTATCAAAAGATTATGGGATATTTATATTCATTGACTGAAGCGTTCTCCTTACTTCTGTCACTTTTAACACTATATATCCTATCTTGTGGTCTAGATAGTATCTCTGGTGCAGTTACTCAGCGATCCCTTCTACAGAACACTTGAAGGCTTCCGAATGCTGGTGGAAAAAGAATGGCTCTCTTTTGGTCATAAATTCAGTCAGCGTAGTAATCTGACTCTCAACTGTCAGGGGAGTGGATTTGCTCCTGTTTTCTTACAGTTCTTAGACTGTGTGCATCAGGTAAGTCAGTCTCTGTCTAACTTTAGTTTACAATAAGAATTCATAAATAAGTGCAGAGATGGCACCATTTCAGATGTCAGTGGTTTGAGAGAAGACTAGTAACCTCCTTCTCTAAGTGTTATTAAATTGAATGCATTTCACCTCAAGAAGAGCTTGAGTGGTGGCCTAGAGGAGATGGACCCAGCCACAGACTAAGAGGGATGGTTGATACTGTGAGTCTTTCAAGGTCATTTACACAGAGGTTTCAGGTGGAAGGTTTTTAAGCTTAAGCCTGGCTTTTAGCACCCTGTACTACCTTCATTCAGAAGAAGAAATCAACTGATTGTCAGTCCAGTCACTAGACAGCTTTGCATTCTGTGTGCTCTGTGATGAGCTTTGAAGAGGCCTTGTACTCCATCAGCTCTGGAAATAACAAGCTGTAAACCAGGGCAACCTGAGCTCTTGTTTCTTTTTATATATACTGCATGTTCAGAAAGAGATGAACACCAACAGTTACATCATGTAGGAAGAGGTTAGGTTAAGAATATTACACTCGCTCGAGGTTAATTCTGAAGTCTGTCCTTTTCTTCCTCTCAAACCAGTAAATAAAACACTTTGCAGTCTCTGCGTATGCAAACACAAGACAAGAGCTTGCGTAGTTCCTCTTGTACATATGCCTTTCTTTCCCCACTTTTCATTTTTCTCACTGAAGAAGCTGAAAAGACTCCTGGATATTCTTAACCTTTTTAAAATGTATGGATGACTGTGTCTCACAGAAGATGGATGTTAAAGCACCAGCCTTCTTACTGGGAACAGACATTCATACACTCGCATGAGGTAGACCCCAGAAAAAAAGTCAGCAAGTAGACTTACTCAGCTACCTGAAGCTAAGACCATGGATCAAATAACTTGCTAAACCAGTGAAAACCAGTCCTTAGATATCTATGGGAGACTGCTAATGCATGATCTTACAAGAAGATGGGTAAAGACTTGCTGAAGAATATGTTGCAAAAGACAAAATATTTGTATTCCAACGTTTAACACCAACAGCCATCATTATTGCAAGGTAATAAGTCATATACTTGGAATTTAGTTCAGTTCTCCAGCATTCTCCATTAGAAAACCTACCACATTAGAAGTACTTGTCACATCTCCTGTTTCATCAATCTGTTTCCCAGTCACACTGGTCCTCAGGTTAATTTTTATTTGAAATGGGGAGATTTCCCTAAAGAAAAAACATACCTGGTTTTTGGTTTTGTTTTCTCAAGTCCAGAGATCACACAAACTTTGGAGACAAAGATAAAAATTAAATTCAAAGATTGGGTTTTATTCTCATAAAATATGTACCATGTTTCCTTCATGGCAAAATTTGTGATTTTTCTATGGTTAACACAACCTGCAGTTCTAAGAACATGGAATAATAGATTGTAAACATCCTGGCTTTAAAAGTTAGAATGAAACGTAAAGTGGGACAGATCCCCACTGTTAACAGCTGTCAGGTTTGATTTTGCCCCAAGCTGCAAGGTGCCTAAAATACTGCTACTATACATTGAATGTGTGGAGGAAATAGAAGAGCACTGCCTTTGTGATTCATCTCAGATAGCAGCTTTGATGCCTGTCACTACGTACCTGACTTTTTAAGAGGCAATATAAAGCATACAAGTTATTAACAGATACATTTTACAGAAAGATCTGTATTTTCTGGGGTTTAATCTTAAACTATGTCCACATGCCCTGGGTGCAGCTGTATCAGCAGAAAGATTGCCTCCTCCAGAAGAGCTGGAGCAATTCTCTGGTGGGGTACTACCCTTCCAGGCTGTTAGCTAACGGGTTCATGTGACCCTGCCTGCCTTTTCCAGTCAAAATGGTAGAAAAAATCTGAAAGAAAATCTCATTTTGATGGGTGTGGATTTGGAAGCAGTTCAGCAGGTTAATCTGAAGAAGGCAATAACTTCTTGTGAGGAAAGATAGGGCCATTCAGCCAATAAAAGGCATGGGAACACAGCTCTACTGCATAGTCATGATCATGAAGACTTCTCTGCTATTAGAAAAAAAATCTTTCAGCTGAATGACTTAGAGTCCTGTTTAGAATGCAATTCTTGAGTAAGTTTTCTAGAAATAGACTTAAGAAAAATAGCCTTCTAACTCATGATGGCATTAGTATTGACTTACCAAATTCTAAGTGTGGTTGTAAACTCCAGGGAAATTCCTTTTCAAGTCAAATTACCGGTTGAAGTTTCACAGAAATTTACCATGCAAAAGTGTATTTCCTTAACGGAAATGTTCAAGAGCAAATGTTCACTTTCACTGGTTTCCATGCAACTTTTCAGACAATTAGAGAATCCACTTAGATTTCAACTTTGTCCTGAAGCGTGATCTATTATGATCAGTTTTAAGACTGCCCATTCACCAGTAATAATTTGCTTCTGCCAAAATATTTTTAACCATGATAGTCTCCACATACTAGGTGCAGTAAGGTTACTATAGAGCCAATATGTGCATTAAATGTCATGGGTTAAACTAAAGATACAGAGAAAAAAAACAAATGAAGCAGCGATTCCTAAATTAGAACTGCATCATCACATAAAAAGTCACTGTTTATGCCAATATCTCCAGGTGTCAGCTGAATTATTAATGCAAAATCATTCTTTCACAATAGCAGCAGCTGGCAGATACTCTCTGTGCTTCTAAGAAGAGTGAGTTTATGAAAGTGATGTTAGTACAGGAAGTTTTTCCTATTTTTTTTCTGTATCTACTTGATAATTTATTAAATATAATTTAACTGGAATGCTTTTCTAGAACTGACTTCTTCTAAGCTCATTAAAGAGCTGTGTTACAGCACCCTGTGTAAGAGGAGGTGAGTCTGGCACTCCCATGGCAGATGTATTCAGTTCTTCCAGTGCTTCAGGAGTAGCCTCTTGGTGATAACTAGTGCAGGACCTTCTGGAGTACTGTATTTCGTATTTAAACTAAGTAAATATTTATATATACAATGGGATTACAAAACCAAAATATATTCAAAAACTAAGGAAGGCTGATAGAAGTGTAAAATTATTAAATACATTTAGGAGATAGTGAAGTTAATGGGGATCACGATGATTTGAAAAGAATGCTAAAATACTGAGTTTCTGTGAGTGTCTCAGTTTACCCAGGTTTAAGTGCTCATACCTTATGGACATTAAGCATTTTGAAAGATGATGCAGTTGTTATTTTCAGAGATACTATGTCCCTGTACACTTCTCATTCTAGGTGGCACGTGTTGAAATTGTAAAGTATAAAATCATTATTTCCAGACTAACGTGAATGCCAGTTTTGAGTGTATCCCTTGAAATCAGTGGGTTAGCTGAAATGACACCAAGAAGTTGTCAGAGAGAAGCCAGCTGTATTTAACCTCAGCCTGAGTGGTTACAATAAAAAAAATCCTTATATTCATTTTTAGTTGCTTAAATTAATACAATTATTTTCTCTTAAGCTAAATTGCTTTTTCCCTTGATGGCTGAGCCATGTTTTAAATTTGGCAGACTGCGCTGCGGCTAAACGAACCATCAGTGCCAGTAGTCACTTCACCTAGCTGTGGCATCCCTCCCACCTCAAGCGTGCTGAATTCATTAAACCACAGACAATAATTACATTATTCACCTTTATGAAAAGAAATGCTTTATATGATAGTTGTTTTCGCTTAAAAGGTAAATTATATTCACTTCTAGTTACCTGTAGTTCCACAAATCTCAGAAATAGGATCACTCACACCACCTAGATTCGTAACAGGATTTTAGTAGCAGCTGATTCTTGTAACTCTTCAAATCTCTGAACATAATTATTGGACCATATGTAGAAATGAGGACCCTGTATACGTCATGTCAAATAGCAGAAGGTACCCTTGCCTTCTTACAGTATATTAAAGAAAACTTCTCCTAACACACGGAGAAAATAGATACTAAAGTGCTTGTACATGTGAATGTATGTGTGTCTAAATCCACACACATACACAGAGCTTTTTGGATTTCGTCTCAAAAGTAATTTTTGAACAGAATTATTGTACTCAGATATATGAGAGAAAAAAATATTTCCTGTAAAGAGAACTAAAAATTTACTTTACCTCTAAAGTTAAAGTCTTGGATTTATTGTAGAAAAAAAAAATTGCTTAGCTTTATTCTTACAAAACAGTGCAGGAATGTAGTCATTTGTATCAGGGAGAAGTGGGGATAAAATAAGTGGAGGTATGTGGAACCAAGATATCTTCAATTATCTTAACCATTTTAAATGCCTAGCCACAAGCTTATGCTGAGAGATGATGACAACAGCTTCTCTGACTGAAATGCTGCGGATGTGTTTACAGGTCCTTTCAAAGGATTTTCCTCTCCCTGTTGTACATTCAGTAGATAACCTTGCCTTGCCAAACACCTTTTTTTTTTTTTCCTTTTTCTGTTTTTTTATCTGGTTCCTTTTTTTTTCAGCTGGCACATGTGAAAATCGAAACCTAAAGAGCTTCAAGTAGCCTACTGCTAGTGTCCATAAGTACTTAAACAAAACAGAAGTTTAGTCTCCTGAGGAATTGCTAAGTAGAGATTAGTGAGAAAAGATGGAATGGGAAAATGAGTGGTGGGAAGGCAAAAGAGAAGACATGGGAAGACTGCAGAACAGAGGGTATTTTACAGGTTTGATGTGAAGCTAGACAAAGGACAGCAGGATATATTTCAAATGGGACGTTCGATCAGCAGTTTCTTTTTTGACTGCAAACTGTACATGTAATTAGGAAATTTCAGTTAATCACCACTCTTAATTCTGAAATAAAACCCATGCTTCATGAATTTATTTGAAGAGTAAAATTGAAATTAGCACCTGAAATTTCTGAGCAATATCAAGATTTTTAGAATCTTGAATTTTATATGGATATCAAGTATAAATGTCATCAACAACTAATGCTAAAGGATTTGGTCATTAATATTAGACATGATAATGCTCAGAGGAAGCTGTTGGGAAGAGCCAACTACCCCATAGTGCTGCACTCTGCTAATCTTGTCATCTTAAGTATCTGCTGCTGCCTTCTGTGGAGGCATTCACTGAATTAGATCCCAAAGCTGACTGAGGATAACCATTTAAGACATTGCATAGTTTTTACTCTTTAGAAGGCTAGTGGCTAGACATACCTTGGTGTGCTTTGGAGTTGTTTTCATGTTGTAGCATTTTGGTGCATATTTTGAAAAGGAAGACGTGTAGAGTAGCAAGTACTTCAGAATTGGCTCCTTCAGTAATGGCAGGTGGAGTATCATTTACAGCATTACCTCTGTACGTGGATGCCGTGCTGGCTTCTGAGCGATGGCAAGAAGTCCGCTGCAAAACCTGCCAAAGAAAGTTTGAGTTCCAGCTACGTCCAGGAGTAGCATCTTTGCCAGTGAAGTTACATGGTGTCTCAAGAGTTAGCAGAAAAGATTTGTATCCTGTTTGCTTCCTCTGCAGAATACTGCTTAGCGTGCACTACACCCTATCTGCTCAGAAACATTTTTGCAGCACAGACAATACATTAATTTAATTTGCTTTACAATATTTTTAAACAGAATGTAGGAGGGGTTGTATGTACAGACAAGACAGTTGCCAATGGATGTATTTGTTGTCAGCATTCACAGGGGAATTACTCTGCCATCGTATTTCACGTTATTATTTCTTACATATCTATTTGCATTATACCTCAATATCCTCTTCTTTTCCCTAGTTTGTTTTTGTTTCTCGTTTTGCTTTTAGATTCATAACCAATACCCAACAGAGTTTGAGTTCAATCAATATTATCTGAAGTTTCTGGCTTTTCATCACATATCAAATAGATTTAAAACATTTCTTCTGGATTCAGACTACGAAAGACTAGAACATGGTATGTGTGGTGTTTCTTTATTGCATATTGGTTTTGTAGCTGCTGGTATTCTTGATCTACAAGAATGTTCCTAGCTTGGGATAGTCCAGTGATTGCATGGTGATGATGTAGTGAATTCTGCTTCAGGAACAGAAAGCAAAATGCAGGTGAAGAACATGTAGACTTTCTGAATGAGTGATTCCAGAGCCGTGGCTGAAAAAGTGGAAGAAAGTAGTGCCATGCCTTAAGGCTTTTTAGCAGTTTATCCACATGGTTCAGTTTTTCCTATTAAATACCTTATTTTAACAGGAACAAAGTCCTTGAGAATCCTTCACAGGGAGTGCGTGAGCTGTCAGGAGAGGAAGGACTGTCCATTTATTATGCCATACTTCCTCTTGCATATTCTCTTCAGTGTTTCTCTTCTGTTTCCTTTTCACTCTACCTGTCATGCACAAACTTACTGGTTCTACCCTCAGAGACCTCTTGTTAAGTCTACACAACCACAGCTGAGGCTGTTCTTGGAACTTGTTCTTTAAGGAGAATTTTTTTTCTCTGAACTTCACTGCTTCGTGGGGTGGTTCTCATGGCACATTCAACAAGCTGACTGCCTTTGTTAAAAACTAGTGGCTGTAGAACAGACTAAACTTGAGCAACAATCTTCAGGGCCATGAGCATCTCCCTTCTGAGGACAGGCTGAGAGAGTGGGGGTTGTTCAGCCTGGAGAAGGCTCCAGGGAGGCCTCAGAGCAGCCTTTCAGTACTTAGAGAGGACCTCCAGGAAAGCTGGGGAGGAGCTCTTTATCAGGGGGTGTAGTGGTAGGATGAGAGAGAACTGTTTTAAATTGGAAGCGGGTAGATTTAGATTAGATCTAAGGAAGAAACTCTTCACTGTGAGCGTGGTGGGACCCTGGCACAGGTTGCCCAGAGAAGTTGTGGCTTCTCCATCCCTGGAAATGTTCAAGGCCAGGTTGGATGGGGCTTTGAGCAACCTGGTCAAGTAGGAGGTGTCCCTGCCCTTGGCAGGGGGTTTAGAACTAAATGATCTTTAAGGTCCCTTCCAACCCAAGCCATTCTATGACGATTTTATTTCAACAAAAAGTTAATTTCATTTGTTTTCCTTTGAACAAAAGCAAGGAGTTAGGGTCAGGGACATGCTGTGGTTCCTTCCAGCCTGGTTTGTTACATGGTTCTACAGTTTGGAAGCGCAGGGGAGTGTTGTTTGTTTATTTGGGGCTGGTTTGCTTTCAGGCAGCATTTAATACAGAATAAACTCCTGTTTCCAGTAGTCTTTAGATAAACGATACGTCCTTCCGAAGTCATTTCAGATAGCACAAACACATCACCAACTTATTTACACGGGCCTAATGTGTTTTGCCTGAAATGAGTTAGCTGGTAAAATTGTAGGTGCAGTGAGTCCAGCACACTGGAAGGGCTGGTAACCTCAGGCAGCGGGAGCAAAATCAGTAAACAGGACTTGGTGATCTGCTGAGTCAGCAGAAGGGGACATTCATCAATACTCAGGCACTTCAGTACATTTCAGAACAGGTTTATAGGTGCATTTTGTAACGCTACTGAACATTTCTAATATTTATAATGCTACTTTGCAGCTGCAAAGCTCAGCAGCTGTTTCATCAAATACAAGCTCGTGTTGAGCATACGTTTTACTGTACATTTAGACAGGTTAAATTCCCTTTAGCTATGCTTTAGCATTTGTTATATACTATCAAAAGCCACCCTTTTTGCGTTATTATTTTCCCTAGGGACATTGTTTGAAGATAAAGGAGATAAACATGCCAAAAAAGGAATTTGCATTTGGGAATGTATTGAAAAGATGCACAAAAGGAGCCCTGTTTTTTTCAATTACCTCTATGCCCCTGCTGAAATGGAGGTAGGATTTTATTTTTCTTTTCCTTAAAAAAAACAAAAGGGTGATTTGTTATTCTGGGTGATTCCTTCAATATATTTTGATATATTAATGTTTCTCAACTGAATTCAGTAGACCCAGGTTGATTCACATTGATTGAAGCAGCATCTCCTAGGCTTATATCCTCAGTCACCTTAGTTATAGAAATGTCATTTAAAGGGCCAAATTCTGGAACACAAATTTCTGCATCCTGCTGAGGCAAATGAGGATCTTTGATTTCATTTAATTATATGAAAACTATCTTAATGTTTGCCCAGACTGTGTAAACCAAAACATTACCTACTGCAAAGCACACGGTTCAGTTTCTCCTACTGAATACCTGTTTTAACAGAAAGAAAGTCCTTGGGAATCCTTTGGGGAGTGCATGAGCTTAGTATTAGTTTTAGGTTTTGATCTGACTGAGCCAAGATCTTGCTTTGGAAATTCATCAACTGCAGCACTACTCACCAGTTCTGTACACTGTTCAACTGAGCAAAATGCAGAAGGTAGAAATACTGTCTTGTAAGTCTGAAAATCAAATCAGTTCCTTCCGTCATTGTAATAAAACTTTGTTTCAACTAGGCACTAAAACCAAATGTAAATATGTCCAGTCTCAGAAAGTGGGATTATTATGTAGAAGAGATTTTGGCTACAGGTCCTTCCTACGATTGGACCATGGTAACTGCAAAATGCAGTGCTGCTGAGGAAGCTGACCAAACGGATGGCGCGCTCTCTCAGACCAAGAGGAAAATAGTATGGCCGTGTTATGATGATGTTAAAAAAGTCCAACCTGATGCCATCAGCAGCCTTTTAAATGTAAGTATATCTGTTACACGGAACAGTAAGTTCTCTTATGCTCATGACATTTCTATTTCCTTAAGTTCTTGCCTTACACTGTTATGAAAAGGATCATGGTGGATGTCAAAACAGGGGTTTAGTGAAACTGGTTGGTCTTGCAAAGTGATTGTTGGTCTGGGAATCAATTGGACTTCCTACAAACATGGTGTTGTTCTGAATGAACACTTTTCTGGCAGTACACTTAGATAGTAGTTAATAACTATGAGAAAGCCAGTCATGGGTTCATTTTTTTCACTCTTTTAAATAATAAGGCAGGTAGCATAAGAAATTCTTAGGTTGCCTTTTAACAGAAATGCAGGAACTGTTAATTTGGGCAAACATTGAATCTTCTCGTCCTTTCTACTCAGTTTAGAGCAGGTTTGTGGTAAAATGACAAAGACCCAGATTTCCAGTAAGTCAGCAAACAAGAGTCTGACACTCGTTGATTTTAACAAGTGGGAGGCAGATGCACAAGCGTAAACTTAATATATTGGCCAGAATGTCTCACATGATTCAGCTTTCCATGATTGCTCTTAGTTTACCTGCATTTACTAGGACCAATTTGGTAAATTTTGCTGCTTCAGAATATTTTGGTACTTGAAATAGATGCTTGATTTTGGTTTTTTCTTGTTTACACTCATGTAGGCCTATTAGGTGTTGTCCTTTCTTCATGAGATGATGAATCATTATCATGGTAATTGATGTAATTATTTAGAATGATTTAACATCTGTATTTTCTTAAATGGTGATTGTTTGTAACTAATTAACAGTCCTAACTGGAGCTACTGCTTCAAGCCATATGCATATTTAGAGACACATCACTATGTACACTTGTTTATTTTGAAAACTATTTGCACACTTTATATTAAAACTGGGATTATGGAGCCAAAGATTGCAGTGCTTGGAAAATTGGGATATGCTGTGGGTCCCTGAAGTCCTCTGAATCAAAGATGATTTTTAGGAAAGTCTAAGGATGTTTCTGAATGGATCCAAGTCTTCAAGAACAGACTTGCTTTTGCTAGAGACCTAGCTTTATTCTGGCACATTCCTCAAACTTCTTTTGGTCTGTTCCTTCCAATCATCATTCATCAAACACAGGAACAATGCCTGAGAAGAGGAGAGGAGAGGAGAGGAGAGGAGAGGAAAGAGGAAAGGAAGGGAAAAAGGAAGGAAAGAGGAAAGGAAAGGAAGGGAAAGAGGAAAGGAAAGGGGAAAGGAAAAAGGGGAAAGGGAAGGGGAAAGGAAACTGCCAAACAAACCAACAATCACTCGTAAAACTCCCCTTGATTCACACTAAGGTAGCCAGAATTTCTCAAAGCTTGTAACTTCACCAATGCAATGAGGGAGCAGTCTCTCGGAAGGGGTGATATCAGGGATTCTTTAGCTTTCATATCGGGTAACTAGATGCCAGAAGTACATCAGGAATACAGTGACAATGTTCTTCTGCATTTCTTCCTGGGGTGGGTGCCAAACTGTCTGTATCCACAACTGTGAGAAACTGCCATGTAACAGGGAAACTGGCCATTTTAGATTCTAAAGATACGTGTGTCAGCTTTTATTGAGTTTAAATGCTATTTGTGAATTAGATTTTAGTAATAAAAGATAGCAATGGAGAGGAACATTTGGAAAACTTTGAAGAGGTTGTATAAAGGTTACAAAAATATTCTCGGTTTAAAAAGCAAAGGGAACTTTCTTATAAAACAAGTTGTTAATTTAGGGCTACTGCTGATGTAGGAGAAAGATCTCTCTCAAATCATAAATCCATTGAGTATCCAAAAAATATTTGAACTGTAACCATTAAATTACTAGGGAAGATTGATTCTCCCATAGTTTATAATCATAAGCCCAAGTTTGTTTGTTCTAAAGATGTTTTTCAATTTAAAACTAGACAGTGCTCTTCAGGGTGTAAAGGAGAGAAGTTACTGAGTGTCTTAATTCCGAATTTTCCTTGGTCATATGCGGCACTCTTCTGTGGAGAACAGAAGGTGTAATTTTTTAGCAGTAAATGTTCTGTTGTGGTTTGGGTACATAACAATCCAATCTCTTAATGAGAAGGAAGTTGGCAAACTCAGAAGATGCCACTTCAGGGTGACAGTCGCACAAATTAACTCTTCCAGAAATCCACACACTAAATTCTGAACTAAAGCTCTATAAGGAGCCACTGAATAATCAGCAAAACAATAAAAATAACATTTCTGATTGTGAGTTGGTTTATAACTTGCAGTTAGAGGAAATACTGACAAGGAAGGACTTCCAAACCAGGGTGCTCTGTCACAGTCAAGACAGTTCAGTAGTGTAGGACTTTCAATGACTCCTTTCAGGAAATGGGTATTCATATAACTGTATTGCTTACAACTTTTTTTATATATATATACTGACTTCTGCTCCTGCAAGTCTAGGCACCAGGAGAGGAACCAGAAAGATAAATTTAAGGGTTTTTCTTTCAAGGAAATGCAGCTATTTATAGTCCATTCCACAAAGAGAAGGGGAAAAAAAAAATCTAACGTTTTCACTAAAAATTAAAACTGAAGGGGCAAGAGTAAATCTTAATGATTTATTGCCATGTACGTTTTTTACGTGGGGTTTATTAAAGCAGAATTTATTCCTAACTTTTCAAGTTATATATAGGAGATTGTTGAAAGCTCTTCTTTTTAAGTTCTGGAAGCACTACTCATTGTGGAGCCAAAAAAGAAGGAATGTGACCCAGTTGCTAAGTAACAAGTTGCTTCCAGATTCTGCAGCGAAAGACTTGAACTCAGAAGTCAAGACTCGGGCAGAAAGGGAATGGTCAGATTAAAACCTAACTAACTTTTAGCACTGAAGAGCTTGCATCCCTTTGCATAAAAAGCCTGTGGTAAATTGATTCGATTGCACGCATCCAGCAGGAAGCCTTTTACACTTAGCACTTTGAAAGAGGAACAAGGAACATAGAGAAGCCATTAGTCTGGCTTGTGTTCACCATTCCTTGGTTTTGGGTCTACCTGTGAAGATACTCCAAGCAAAACCATTCAGGTTTTATTTCTTAGCAGGAAAAGAGTCCGATAATATTTCATATATATGTGGCTTACAGATATCTTCAGCATTTAAAACTTCTGGTTTGATTCTTGCTGTTAAGACAGATTTCTTCTATTTAGCTTTACTTTTGAGTTTTCTAATTTACCTTCAGCAAGGAAGAGTTTTGAGAAGTATTTTGTTCCTGTTACACTGTCAAATAATGGCTTTTTTATTTTCACCTGAGTTCAAAATTTAGTTTAGGAGTTAATTTTCTGGTCAAAATGTTTTCGTATCTTAAAAATGGAATCATTTTCTCTAAGTCTTTCAATCAATAACACTTTTGTGAAGAAACTGACCAATAGGAATTGGAGAATATTACAAAATCTGCTTTAATAATTTTCTGTAGAAGAAATAAAGTCAGAAACTTACTGACTACCTTGAAAATAAATGTCCTGGGATTGAGTTGGCTTTTATATAGCAGGGAATTCTCCGTCCTATGGCAATTTTTTTGTTCCATCATCGATTCTTAACTGGATTTGCAAAATTGAATTTTTCATTTGATATCACTAAGAATCAGATTTTCTTAACAATTTAGTTGTTAAAGCTAAAAATATAAAAAGGCAGCATGGCAAGAATGCGGACCACACGTCCAAGTGATGACAAGTGTATTGATGAGTGCTCAGGAGTAAACATAAGCTAATGAAATTGCCTCGTTTTGCTGAACTTTACATGCACTGTCTTACTAACAGGAAACAACCCTAACTGGAGGTTATCATCATAGGCCATATTCCCAAGTTCCACAACAAGAACATGTTGTTACAGTTTGGCATCCAAATTGAATAAATCTTTCTGTTCCATTTCCTTCTTTTCTTACAGCTTTGTATCCCATTTTATAAACCAGGCTCGATGTTAATATTGGCAATGTACAGTGTTGGTGTCACAGCACAGAACTTGGTCTTTGTAAATATTTTTAGAAAATATAACCTCTCCTTATCATTGTCTATGGTGGCAGTTGGTGTTGAATTTTGTGTGTTCAGGAGAACTGGAGGAGGATTGGAAGCATAACGACTCCTCCAACCTGTGACACCGATGCGGTTCTCCGTTGCCTTTGACTCATAGTCTGGCTGATTTCAGTTTATAGCTGGTTTGTCAGAGGTTTTTGTACTTGACTGGGCAACACGGCCTAAAAGTTTCCTGTGTGAAAATATTGACCGGAAAATGGTTGTGTAAAAATTATTGCCAGGAAGTGATCCATTGGAAATGTTTATCCTTAAGAAAACCCTTGTTATTTGTTTCAGGAAATTGAAAGGTTGGAAAGTAAATTAAATCAGAGCCCAGAAAGGTGGCAGCTTCTGTGGGAAAGGGTCAAAATGAATCTAAAGGATGACACCAGACAAGACAATGTAAGTAGTAGACAAGCTCATCCAATAGAGTAATTCCACTCCTGCTACATAGGCTACCTGGCACACTGAGAGCATCCCTGTATTTCTTGGAGTAAAATACTGCTTTTGAAAAATGGAATATGTTGTTCTAACCCGTGGCACTGGCTCGGTATTTCTGCATGTAGAAGAACATATTTATACTCGTGCTATTTATCTAATTGCTTCCCCAGAGTAGATAAAGGCATACAGACAGAATGAGCGTGAGCATTTTACTAACACACAAATATATGACTTTACATATTTAAAAGATTCTTGAAGTACAAAACCACTCAATTCCTGAAAGTAGCCCAAAGAACATCACAGAGTTTCCGAGACAAGTGAAGATATTTCCATGTCCAAATGGAACATTGGAATTGTAGATTCTAGTAAAGGTGAGAAGTCTTCATGCTTGTGTTTCCAATTCTTGACTAAGGTAAAAAGAAGAGCTATGTCCCAAGTCAGCTTGCCTCTTTGCTATCTACACACACTAGGAAGAGTGTTAGATGCTGCTTTGTGTCAGCTGTCTCTATAAACTTGGCACAGTGAGTTACCAGCTCAAGACTGTACCCAAAGGCTTCAGCTTCACGTGCTTATTCCAGTTTGCCAGCCTCCATGTGAAGGTTACTCAGCAGCACTACTTTATTTGTCCTTTGCTCTCAGGAAAGCAATGTGCTTTACGTCTGGCAGAGGGACTCAAGTTCACTTTACATGCTAGACAAATTCAAGATGAAAAAAAGTTTTATACTAGCAAAGCAGAGGACTTTTTTTATTGAATTGGAAGCAGAAGGGAAAATGCAAGTAGAAATAGATCTGATATCAGTCTCCTAGCTATTATTTAAAGATTCTCCGATAAATGCAATAGCTAAGGGTCAAACCCTATCGACTCTTATCTCTAGGATGCTGTCATTTAGATTAAGACCAAATTCAGGATCCCTCTTGTTCCAAGTTATTACGATTGTACAAAAATAATTTGGTTCTCTAAAGTAGCTCTTGGAAACTGCACTCTTTTTCCTTCCCTCCCTTCCCTCTCCTCCTTCCTTTCCCTCCCCTCCCTTTAAAATCAGGGAAATTTGTTGTATCCAAATATCTGACTGGTTCTAGCTGCTTTGGAGGAAGCAGGGGAAGCATTGTTCAAGATTATGTCACTGGAATATACAAGGCTTTTCTGAAACACTGAATTCTCACACCGTCTGAATCCTTTTGCTTAAGAAATGCATTGAATTGCCATCCCTCTCACTTCTTTTCTGAGGCAGCAGTGACTTATTATGAAGATTTTTTTTTTGGTTTCATAATATTTCACGTCTTCTATGTTGTACCACACATTATCCATGTAATGCTGGGAGAGTCTCACAATGCAAGACCTATTGTGTGACCTTTTTTCTTTTCATCTTTTTTTTTTAGCTCCGGAGACATCCTTCTGGCTCCTCAGGGATGATGTCAGCTAATCTACATTCCTATCAAAAGAGGTCTTTGTTGGAAATACCTGACAGTGGGCTGGGTGAGGAACAGAGTGCAAGCATCTCTCCCTCTAATGGAGTAGATAGAAGAACAACTACACTGTACAATCATTTCACATCAAAGAATGACGAAAATAGGTAAACTGAAAAATCACAGAGTATTGATCAGCCTTGTATTAGATGAGGCCAAGTTTCTGCCTTAGGAAAAAAAATTGAGATTTGCACATACCCCGAATGTTTTGTGACTGCTTTATTCCTCCCTTGCAGTTTGGGTTGCTTTCTGTGGTCTTGATGGGTGGGTTTCTACCTTCTAGCAGTGTCTTTTGGTGTTCCCCTTGATACGCACAAGGCAATGGTAGCTGCATGTTCTATGAATCCAAGGTACTGAAGCAGGGGTTATCAGTGTCTCACAGCTATCAATAACTATTGTTTTCAAACAAATTCATTAACACTGCAGAGAACAAGTGTTTGAATATGCGTGTAGGCATTTGGGGGTTGCTGTGTATCACCAGCATTTGTACTTTCTGTATCTTTCAGATCTTTTGAAGGTACGCTATACAAAAGAGGGGCTTTACTTAAAGGTTGGAAACCTCGCTGGTTTGTGCTGGATGTGACAAAACACCAGGTAAAACCTTTTCAGATAATGGCTTTTTTTTTTTACTTACTATTTTATTGCTGGTTCAGTTGCTGGATTTGCATAGGTGGGTTTTACAGGTAATACTACTAATGATTATTTTCAAATGTGATGTGTGTGTTGCATCATTATAGGCCATGCCTCTGTGTTTATCTTGTGTATCTTGTAGCTGTGGAGCATTCTGAGTAGGCAGAGGGTTTTTTAGTATTTTGTTTTTTAAAAACAGTGGTAACTGTTTAGCACATAATCAGAAAAGACTTCTTGGACTGGAAGTCATGCATTATTGTTGGGCCCAAACATTTTTTGCCTGCTTCATACTTCAGGAAGAAAAAGCCAGGTAGTGCCTGAGGACATTTTCTGGGCATTGTGGTATACAAGCAATTGTTTAAAGCACTGCTAACTTCACAATGTCATTAAGCAATTAAGTGGTGAGTGTAATTTACCCTTTCATATGACCTCCTTAGTTTCCGAGAGAACTAAAACTCTTTCTGAACTAGAGTGAAAAATTTAAAAGGTATTTCCTAGAGTGCTGAGAGGTAATATGGTAACTGGTAGCAAGCTTCATTCGGGCATTCATCTTGAAAATGTAGTAGTTGTTGTATGCTCAGTGTCTATTGTACAGTCTCTTTGTTCCTCAAGCACCTTGCTATGAGCATTTCTTTGCAAATGAAAGGGCATGATATGCTCTGGAAAATCATAATCTGAACTTCTATAGCAGAAAAATTCACTTCCCTCACTTCACTTATTAGTGGGTTTGTGTATTTGAGAAAACTGACCTGAAATGTCTATATGAAAGTCTTCTCAAATATGGAGAACAGGGTCACAGATCACTCTAAAATTAGCTTGAATTTTGTAAATGACTTCAAATGAGTTGAAATTTCATCTCAGATCTGTATTCCTGTAAGTCCTGAAATGCCACGTTTGACATTGAACAATAATTTCAGGTGCCATATATAAGAGTATTTTTGATTAGTCATAGTGATAAAAATTTAGTAGCCAAATACTTAATAAATATTCTGAGGAATCATTGTACAGCAAGGAGAACTAAAACCAGAGGAGTTCAGTTGGTCTAAACATTTTACCCAGGTTCCAGTGCATGCTGGGAATTGTGCAGTGGAAATTTGTGGTCTCACATGCTTTAAATAATGTTGGGTCATCAAGCAGTAATCTGCACTGAGCCAAATATTCCACACAGTATGTGGACTCCTGCTTTTGTCTTAAAATATTAATTTATTGCAATCAGTGGAGTTAAAAAATATGTAATACAGATGAAGACAGTAATCTTTTTAAATGCTAATTGTGGATTTCTAGGTTAGTGTGGTAAAATACCAACATATGAGCTGATTAGAATTATTCTTCTTGATCTACAGGAGAAAAGGTTCATTTTACAGAAGAAAAAAACCCTTTTACAGTTTTTATATAACCAAATAATCTCCTGAGTATCATAGATGTAGGAGAAAAACAGATCAGTCTTTGTTGGAATTCTGTTGTTTGACCTTTACTGGGAAGGTTTGCTTTACCAGCTTGCGTTGGTTCATGGGATTTTTTTAATCTTGGGGGGTTTTGTTGTTTTGTTTTGTTTTCTTAAAGCAAGTATCAGATTTTCTCTTTTGGAACTTGTTTGCATATTGATACTCAGTTTACAGAGTGGTTAGCATTCATATCAGTGTATCTTTGCAAGGAGAAAAAAAAAAACAACACAAACCCCAGGCTTCATTCATCCACTAAGTGCAGTATAAGAAAATGTGAGTTTTCTATATAGTTTATAATTATCTAAAATTATACTTAGATTTTTGCTGATCACTTAAAATTTGTAAACTATAGGGAATAATTGTTAACTCCTTCAAGCTTTTGTGATAGTTTCAATGTAATTAACACAGAAGAGGTGGTTCATGTTAGCACAACTGGTAAGGAATGCTGAGTCCTGAACACCAGGTTCTGCTTTCATCCTTCCCACCCTCCACCCAGAGCGATGCACGACTGTTAGAAACTTCTCTGCTGACAAAATGCTCCTCCCCCAGCTCCATGTCTGCACAGGAGCAGATGGTGGAGACTTTGCTGTTACCCAGGGCTGTCAAATAGAGGACTGGCCAGTTAAGGGCAATCACCGGTCCCACCGTTTTGTAGACACCAAACCTACGGTTTCTGTCAGTTGTGTCTTAGAAATTTCCCATGCTCCTAATACTGTGAGCTTCCCACCCCTACCGCACCATGCTGCCAAGGTGTGTCCAGGAAAAGGGAAAAAGTGGTGAAAGATCCATCTAAATAGCACATCTGGATACGTTGTTTTTTTCTCTTGTGGGTCTAGCTGCGATACTATGACTCTGGTGAGGATACGAGCTGTAAGGGACACATAGACCTTGCAGAAGTAGAAACTGTGATTCCTGCTTCTCCAACAATTGGAGCCCCAAAACATGCAAGCGAAAAAGCATTTTTTGATGTAAGTATTTCTGATCTTTTCTTGATCTTCACGTGAAACTTTTTTCGTGGTGTATTTAACCTACGGCTTTCAGTCCTGCTGGAAGGAGCTGTCATGGCAACTCAAGACAAAGTTTTTACACAGCTCAGATCTGGCCCTCACTCTCAACAGCAGAGGTTCAAAAAGTTATATTCAGACCCAATTAGTGCATGGAATATTACAGTCTACAGTTGGCACGTGCCTTTTTCTGGTTTGTGTGTTGACTTTCCTGTCTTGGTGTTCTTATTTTTCCCTTGCAGTTGAAGACAAATAAACGCGTATATAATTTTTGTGCCCAAGATGCACAGAGTGCTCAACAGTGGATGGACAGGATCCAGAGCTGCATTTCAGATGCATAGAAAGGAAAAACATTCCACAATAAAGACATGTCTAAAGCACCTCTTCCTGTAAGAAGCTAAGTTCTGAAATGTACTGACAGACAACCGGCCTTCCTTACATTTCAGACATCAAAGACCATAAAATGCTAAAGTTCCTTTTCTGTTTAATAATTATAACCACTGTAACTGCTATTTTTTTTTCTGCAGGGACGACTTTGAAAAATAATAATCCATTTATCCTGAATTTCCACTTCCTTCAGTACAATTCCTAGCTATAAAAGTGGGATGATTTTGCACTGTCATCTACTCCTGGTTTTCTCATTTCAGAGCTATTCTGTTAGAAAACCTGTCCAAAGGAAATTGTAGAAATTTTCCCTCCAACGGGAAGTGTTTTTTCACTTTATTTATACTTTTTAAGCAGAATGTTCTTATTTCCAAGCTGGTTATGAATAAGAGGGAAGCTGTCTACAATTCCTTAAAAACATAAATAAATAAAGCTTGTGAGTCCAGTGACAAATATATCAGGTTGCCAATGTTTATAGACAGTTGATATTTTTTAAGACCAAGAAGTGCAATTGCCCGATACCAGACTTTCAAGTGTCTTCTCAGTGTGCAGGTCATTCTCTAATCTTGTTCTCTGCAGATTGCTTCTGCAATGTTGTAATGGAATTTCAAATTGTAGGGATTATCCGAAGATCACAGCACTTTTATTTTAGATTCTGTTTGCAATTACAACGGGATACATGAAAGAAAACTGGCCAACACAATCCAGGACAAAGCGAAAACAGCAAACTAAGAATTCAGTAGAAGAAAGATCTCTTATGTGTGAGTTGTATATGTTAATTTATATGCTGTTCTGCTCACTGTAAAATAAAAAATAACAAACATGATAATGCACTAAACAATGAAGCAAGCACTTGCACTGAAATCTTTAAAATGCAGACATTTTGCAGGACAAAGGTAAGTTATTTATAGCAGAACAATACTAGCTAGTTAACAACATTTACAGTTATTAAATATGTACATAATCAGGTTTGATGTGTTGTGATTTGATACTTTTTAAACATTTTTTTGCACATGAATTGGAAGACTGTTTATAGATTTTTACATTTGATAAAATTGTGTTTGTTCAGCCTAAAATCCTGGTGAACCATTTTTAATAGCCCCAAAGTAGTAGAAATTTTACAGTCTACAGATAGTGATGCCATCGAGTAGAATATGTAGGTAACTATGCCATTGTTTTTATTTTGAAATGTTAATATGTTAAATAGCACACTAATATTACAGAGGGTTTGTATATATGATTCACTATTTTCTCATTTTCCAGACGTTCCGCTTGTAATTTAATGTCAGCCTAACAAAACTGACTATACTTACAAGATTTTTTTGTTCTTACATTGTTTGTGGTTTTTTTATAACAAACGTATTTTGTCAGAAAGGAACAGAAATATCTCACCCCACACAATAGGAAATGCAGCTGGTTCTAATGCATTTGCAATTTCAAAGCAAAAAATATGAAGGATTTTTTCTAGCATTTTTCAATTGATAACTTTCCACCTGTGACAATGGTGTTTGCACATTTGTATTTTTCTTTGTATATGAAGTACTTTTATATGTACTTTGTAAAATACTGATCCTGTTCTTAGGTTACATGAAAATATACATAGCAGTGCTTATTTTGTAACTCGTTAAGTTTAACTCTTGTACGTTATGTGATATATGTATGCCAACCATCTTGTAATAAATACACTTCTTAAGGAAAAGGAAAACCTTCTCTTTTACTGCAAAAGAGAAAAAAGCGAGCCCCACATGTTGAAATATTGCCATGGGCACGAGACAAATCAATATTTACTCTGTGTTAAGAATAGTGGGTGTATTAAAAACTCTGTAGTCTTTTGTATACTTGTAAATAGTCTTACATAAAAGTTGCACTTGAGCATCCTTAACTCAAACACTTGTGAACAGTAACACTAAAGACTAAAGCAATCAGAATTTAAAGCAAAATTGTCATTCTAACAAGTCTCGATGTATATAGCCTTTACTAAAAGGTTAAAAGCAGATAATGTTCATGCTAAGTCGTTGAATAATGATGTTAAATATATATTTTTTTAACAAATCCTGTATGGTATCACAACATAAATCAACTGCATACTTTCACCCTGAAACGTATCTCACTAATTTATATCACCTTATACAGACATTATCTAGTTCCTAAGAAATAAACCAGAAAAAAATGACAAGGTCTTACTTGAGAATGTGCATCTACGTTGAATTCCTGAGTGTAGTGTGGGATAGAAGAGTTAAAATGGAAAGGGAACGTGTGACGGAGGTAGGGGACCTGTGACAATTCTTGGATGCTGTGGTGCTTAGATGATAAGGTTTGCCTATTGAGCTTGGAATGGATGCTAATGTTGCCTTAGATGTTGATCTTAATTTTTAGTGTCTGTATTGATGGAAAATGGACTTGAGCAACTTAATTTAAAAATGCCCAAATAAAAGCTGAAATGAGATATATGATATTTGTGGTGTTTACCTAAGGAATATACAAAGGAATGGAAGGCATAGGCTCTTGATGTGAAGACATGAAGGTTGCAGTGTTCCCGAGAGTCTCTTCTCGACAAAATGAAGGTTCAGAGACTTAGGGAAAAGGTGGAGGAGTTAGCATAGCATAAGCTGCAGGGTTTGTCAGTATGTTTAGATTGTTGCAGCAGAAGTCGAGAATTAGGAACAGAGAATTTGCTTGGGAAACATTCTGTGTCCAAAGGGATCCGTCTTCATGTGTGATGAAGAATTTTCAGAAAAAGGAATCCACCCGGGAGTTGGGGATGAGGTCCCGTGCTGTGTATCATAACACTCCTGCTGTGGAAAAGAGAATTATCAGAGGCTTTCCATAAGGGAAGAAGATGGTTTGTCCTGTGCTGAGGGGCAAAATGCCCACGTAATAGGTGATGGGATGAACTGAGGTTAAGAGTTGTTGCTGATACACTTTATCAGTAATTTCTCTTTCCTGTCGAACATAGGAGTATTTTCTATAAAAGTCCTTACTTTTGATGGACCTTTTTAATTAGTATACTAAATAATAAAATAGCATGCAACATGTGTGGGTCACTGGTTATGTAATAATACACAAACAGCTAACAGACCCAAGAACAAATGTTCAGAATCTCGTATCACATCCCACACACATTATTTGTATCTGATACTTTCTGAATTGCAGACATAACAAAAATGTGGTGATCTTGTCCAAATACTGTCATTTTCCTCTTTCATCCTGTAATATTCCAGGGAGTATGCCTCAAGTAGCTGCACCACATTCCTCATTTTTCAGATTTGTGAGCATCCAAATATTTTGTCTGTTCGTGATTATCTTGTGGTTGCTTTGGGGAGTCAGAAAACTGAAATCAATCTACCAGTTCCCCAGTTATGCCAAAGTTCATGCTGAGTATCGCTGTCACACCTCCTTCGTGGGGTTTTGTCCGTATTCGATCAGTTGCTTCCCAGATTCTGGCTACTGTGCAAGCCAAGGGCAATATTTCCATCCACATTCTCATTTAGGAAATTTTCATCTTCGAGTTTCTTCACATATAACTTTTTCTTAATTGACTGTCAAATAAGGATGCCGCCAGTTCACTGTTGTTTGCTGTCTTTACTTACTAGTCCAGCTAGCCTCTCAAAGGAATGGATTACTGAAACAAATATTGCTGGCAAGAGTTTTTTTAGTTGACTTTTGCATCATACAAAATCTCCAAAGACTAAATTCACCTGTTTTGCTTTTTCTGCTGTAGACCTTTCCAGTCTGAGCTGAGAGGACTTTTCACCCAAAGGGACTCTTCAGCTCTTTAACTCGCTACTCTTTAAGATTGTGTAATCAATTAAGTGTGAATTAATAACAAATCGGTTAAGTGTAACCAACTGTGGCTACTGTCTTCATCCAGAATCACCCTCCAGTAATTAAAACCCAGATAACTAACTCCCTTCCTTACCACTGAGAGTTATGAAAGTTTCTCCTTCATCACAAGACTGCCCATCAAGAGCCGAAGGGACTGAACACTGATTTCATTTCCAGTTTACCAAGCAACTCTGCAATAAACACAGCTTTAACGAGTTGAGCTTGTCATAATGCTCGCCCAAGTCACCACTGAGAAGACAAAGAGTCTTTCATCAGCCAAGATACTTGATTTCATACGTGGACTCCGTTTGTTACTCCTAGGAAGTTCTCAAAACCCAATTTTGGAACAAAAGGTAAAAGCTGTGTTTTAAATGCAGACTCTCCAAGATAATTTGTTTATACCTTGATCTCTTTGCAGACCTCACAAACCAGGAGATGTGCTAGTGGCAGCTGAATTGTAGTTCCAAATTGCTAGTCGTAACTAGGCAAGATAATGTCCTATTTGTCTTTCACGGGGGTCTAATCTCATCTCTACTTCACTAAATGTAACTTCTTGTCAACATCCAACGGGAAATCACATTTTGTCCCATTTTGGGTTGCACCATATAGTTCAAGAGTCTTCCTTGCTCTTCCAGTTTTGCTTACATGTCAGAATTTGCACATTTATGAATAGGAAATGGTGCTTGATTGTGGCAAGTTTACTGTTGCTGTTTTGCATTGTCTGCTCTTTCGTAAAGATGATTTGTTTGTGTCTTTGAAGAGATTCATAGAGAACATACACTTTTATCTGTAAAATTGGCAATAATAGAAGATGGAAATAGGCTAAAAGGACCACAATATTATCCTGGAAGGAGACAGAAAGGAAGCTGTCGTTTCAGGTATTCAGTGGTACTCCTTCCTGCTCTTTATACTCACCTAGAAGAACCTGAAGCATAGTCTGGGTTTATTATTTGACATATATGACTTCTTTGTTATTGTATATCGATAAAATATCAATGCATACAGTGTTATTTAACGAGTTTCTCTCACTGTTCAACTCAATAAGGATTCTTATATTTCAGATCGTGTACTCAGCCTGCAACCAGACAGGGCCTCCAAAATTCCTAGCGTCCCTCTGTGTTAAAAGTCCCCATTAACTGTCCAGCGTTTGTACTGGGTACAGCATCCCCGTTTAATGATGGACAGATGAGACTGCTTTGCATTTAACACCCAGGAAGAGCAGTCAGTGCAAATGCTTTCTTAAGAAGAAGAAATTACCAGGTAGCTGAAGAAATAAGCATCACAGTGACAGCACTGAGAGATTTGCCAGCTTACGCTGGCTGTGGGCCATCTTCCTTAGTAGTGCCAGGGAGTTACAAATTCTATTCACATCAAGACTCCCAGGAAGTTCAAAATGGTGACTTCATAAAATTGTGTATAATTATGAATTTAGCTCACTATAGTAAACTATAGTGCGGGTAAAATCACTCTCCTGTTTAAATGCTTTGACCTTCAGGTTTTGCATACGTTACATTGGTTTTGTGCCATCACAACAGTTAAAACTTCGATTTATTTCTGCTGTGCTCAGATTATCAGTGACAAATATTTTAATGCAACAGTTGAAGCAAATGCTTACACTGACGTTTTTAAATCACAAATGCATTGTTTAATCTTTGCACAGTTTCGTACAGGCAAATGATTTAGGATTGGAATTCAAAAAAAACAACACTAGAGAGTTGCTGATGCGATTACTATTGAAATTTGATGAAGTTGGACAGCCTGTTTCTCTGAGATGTCTGTAAGATAGTTTTCTTTATGATACTCCTTTTAAATTTGCGGAAATCTTTTATTGCAAATATCCATCTTGCTATTAGTGCCTCCTGAGTTAGCGGCAGTAATTTATGTACTTGTTTCAAAGTGAAATGAAGTTAGGTTCAAAACACTCTTGTGCTTTTCTTACTTTACTCAAAACAACTAGTTTTCTTCATCTTCAGAACTGCTTTCTGCCAAAAAAAAAAAAGTCAACATTGAAGTCAGAATTAACTTGGCTTCTTCCACTTCAGGTTCCCGACGCAAAGGAAGGTTTGCAGTAAGTTTCCTTTTCTGGCATGAGTACGTAGCAATGCCCGAAACCTGGAAAATAGCCCATCAAGTGACAGTGCACCAAAGCCCGAATCAAACTGAGGAGGTAGTTATGGTATGTAGATTCATGTCATTGACCACTGGGCATGCTACGTACGTTGGCAGCGTCAGGACAGGCTCTAGGTCTTACTACAATCTCAGAAGGTATCATACTGTTGCTACAGCAATCAGATATCTGGTTTTAACTCTAAAATATCTAAGCTTTGCATCCTTTTCTTTCTGCAGAAAAAGTCCTCTGAGAACTGTTTCTTTAATAACACAAATTTCTCTCGAGAAAATACTTTTCAAGATAAACTCATTTTTATCAATTATTATTTCAGTTGTTAAAACCACACAGCTGGCCACACAGTGCTATATGTGACCAGTTTCTCAGCCTACGAATAAAAAACAAACACGTAGCTATTTCCTACGGTAATGTGTTTTAGTTCAAAGAATAGTGCACGCAGATTTGTGTCATGCAAGCAGATTTTCCATTTTTGCTATCAAATCTAAATACTGCTGTCAATAAGGTCATGTGTACCCTAGCAACTTGCTGTGAACTACCATGACATTTTTTAGCTGTTGTCAGAAAGGCCTCCATTTAAAAATATTTATCCCCTGTCCTGGGTCACTGTGTACGTGTTGCTTTATGGTACTCGGACATTTCCTGAAATCAGTTCTGTGCAACTTTTCAACTTTTCTCAGAGCTGTTCACCATTTCACAGGGAACCATTCTTCATATTTAAATTGTTTGAAATTCATTTCATACAATATTTGAGATAAGGGCACTTTGCCTTATTTTGATGCTGTTACCTCAAGACGAGTTGATAACTTTATGTGAAAAAATGAGTATGTGCAACCAAAGCAGAGATAGTTCAGTGTATCTTGGGATTCCAGCCCCTTGATTTCTGTTCATTTTCATTATCAATCTGAGTAACATGAAAGTGTTGTGAGGGCTTCAGTGACACTGGTGATTATGAGTGGCTGTATTACTGCTCTCACTGGTGCATATTAGAAGTTAGGATTTTAGATTAACTGTTGTATATATTTTCCTCTCACCAAGCCAGGATGAGTAAAGATGATGAAGTCTATGAGCATCAAAAGTGGAGAGATGCAGGGGTGAAGCAAGCTCTGGCTGTTAGTTAGTGCCTAACATAGCAATGTGTTGATGCCAGTGTAGAGCAGAGATCAAAACAGCAAAGTAAGCAGTTTAGTGCATATTCATCTATTGGACAGATGAACAAATAATTAGAAGGGGAAAAGGCAGGTACCTGTGACAGAGTGGAGTATAGGAAAGCTCAAACTGCAGAGGGGAAGAATTGCAGGTAATCAGGCCATGGAACCACATCCCATACACCCACATCTCCCCTAGCAAAGGAAAGCTTCTGATCTCCTTTGCTTTCCTCTGAGCAGCGGCATTATATCCTCACTCAAATCTCCTCTGCTACTTGGCTCTCCCTGTTTTGTGTTATTGACCTCTACTTGTCTGATCGTGTCTAAATTTAGGTAGGACATTTTTGAGAAGCAGAGATGATCACTGTTAACTTGTTCCCTAGAGGTGCCTAGAATACTTGAGGGTGCTGAGATGTAATTAAAGTCAAATGGGAAAGAGTCTTTTCTTTGTTTTTCCAGGTCTTCTGAAACTAGTGGCTAATTCCAGTTGTACACCTATATTCTGTTACTTTGGTGGGTAGGGGAAGAGGCTGGGTGATTGAGTTTGGTCTGCTGTACAGGATAAGGGGCCAGTTTGTGAAACTGGATCTGAGCCTGGATTTCAAACACCCTCAGCATTTGACATGAGATTATCGCTCTTTGGAGTTAGATTTAACGGCACCGAGGAAAGAGGTTAACATGAAGGCAACATCAAGTATGCTGAACTCTGGTCATTGAAAATACCATTGCTAATATTACTATAAGTGTGTCTCCAGTAGAACATCGCAGCTTTGTTTATCAAGCACAGACTTAGCCAAATTATTATCAGCTGCTGGGGATGGGTACAAAGGAGGCACTGTCAAGTCTCCAATTTCCAAATTTGTGCCATTCTTTCCATGATGTAGCATACTTATCTGTTACATGGATATTCTCAGATGTGGAATAATTAATAATACAGAATTCTATCCATAGTATAATACGGATGCCTTTGCTTGATGTTTATTGCCTTAACCAAAACAATTGGGTTATAATTATTTTTTTTTGCTTTCTTCAGCGTAGCTGAGCGTGAGCTACTGTCAGAGGCAGCACAGAAGGCAAAATGGACCAGTGGGCTGACCAATAATTGCTCATACAATGCTGTGTCCTATTACTAGGGTAATTATTGCTAGTATTATTTTGAGCTATCATGTGATTAATATTGTTTTTTTCCTGTAAGAATAATTCAAACAGTTCAAAACACAAACAGTGCACCTAAACCAAAGTCTCCTTTGCTGCATATAGTGAATGTTTTTCAATCCTAAACCACACAGCAAACACACCCTTTCCATTTTATATGTGCATAGGGAAGAAACAAAACACAGAAGTGATACTCCAGTACAAGTGGGCCCAAACAGCGCTCATCGGTACTAATAAATACTTGAGGACCTTAAGGCTACTTAGAACTGTTACCTTTTCTCCTTTTAAAGGAACGTGGTAGGTAACATAACCACTTGATTTTTGGTAGAAAGCTAACAGGTAGTTAAAGCAAACCTGAGCTTTTGCTGCATTAAGTAAAGCTGTTAATTTTAAAGACAGTAGCATGGTGAGAATGTGGATTAGACACCCTAAGAAGAAATAGTCATACAGCCCTTGAAAAAGAGGACAGTTAAAACACTATGCAGGTCTTCTTGCAAAATCAGAGGTGATCATTATCAAATGGTCGTTTGCCTGTAGTCCTTTTTGGAGAACACACGTGGATAGTAGTTACAAAGTGAGATGTGTACTTAGCAAGCAAACACTCGTATTGTACAACATCTGAATTATTCCCTGCTGATTTAAAAAAAAAAAGCTAATATGGTACAAAATACTGTTTCTTAAATTAGGAGTGTCATCCTGAATTCCTATATGAAATACAAAATCCAAGCCTTCACAGGAGGGCGCATACAAATATAACACTGCATAATAAGAGTACAAAGCAGATCCTAAAACTGTTGGCACTTACCTTGCTACACAAGGTAGCATTAGATGAGGAAGAGGGTGAGAGAGGAGCGAGCTGGGTGGGACAGCAGCCAGGTAAGTGGAGAAAATGGGAAATTATTTTTTACATATAAAACTTGCAGTAGGCTGTCATGTTGCTTGGTATTGCCCAGGTTAGCAGAGAGCTTAGAGGAAGGAAAGACTAAGAATCTCAAGCCCAGGACGGACAGAAGTTGCAGGCTGCATTTTTGATCTGGGGTTTGTGTGTTTGAATTATGCTGCAGGAGCGTGGCAATTTTTTTTTTCCTGAAGGGAAGACTGAGGACAAACTCAGAGGTAGAAAACTGCATGGTTTGCATTAATTTTACCATTTTAGTAGATGTTATTTAAGGCAATACTTTGTTAACTCTGAAAAGGAAAAGAGGATTGTCATGAGGACACAAGATGATTAAAGTTCTTGCCAGAAATGTGTTCTGGATGGAGGAAATTACAGCTGAGCACTAGAGGGGTTGCCCTGGAATGGTGGCCTTCCAACAACTGAAAATGCACCACCCAAGTGCTTGGAAATGGTAAATCAGGGTGAAAGCAGCTGCAGCTGCAAAGGCTCTGGTCAGCTGAGGGTAGGGACTGGCAGCAGGGGTGAGGATGGGGGCCACTCCTCTCCACAAAGATAAAGTCTTAAATTAAAATCCTTAAGAAGCATAGGCCTTAAACTGAGCAAACAGAGTAGAAGAGAAACACATCAAATGCCTCCTGAAACACACCCGGGTGGGGATGGCTCCTGCTTGGCCTGGGTGGCCCAGGTGTGCCGTGTGCACAGCCCAGCTGGGGGCAGCAGGCCCGACGAGCGGCACCTGGGGCTGTCTGGGGCAGAGAAGGAAGGGTGGCAATGGCTGCCCTGGGGTCCTGCCTTTGCTCCTGCCCGGGCAGGGGAGAGGAGGAGGACTGTGGCGAGAGCGGTCTTCGGCACCCGTGGAAAAGGTAAGGCTGTGGGGCAGAGCTCAGTTGCCAGGAGAACCCATTTTGGCAGGGGGGAGTGGGCAGAAGCCATTCCTCAGCTCTGCCTCAGCTGGTTGTGGGGCTACAAACCTGCTCGGGAGGTTGTGGGGCTGTGACCCTTGAGGCACCGCCAGTAACCCACAGCCATGGCACAGCAGGGCCTTAGGAGCCACTTTGTGGGAAGCAGCAAGGGTCTGTGCCTGGGTTAGGAGCTAAGCTGGGCAGGGGAGGGCGTCCCACGTCAGAGCAAGTGTCCCTGCTTGCAGGAGTCCCCTGGACTCCTCTGCACCTTCTCTGAGGGGGGAGCAGAAGGCGCCCTGTTGTCGGAGTGGGGCGCAGCTCAGCGCTCTATCATTTTGCCTCAGGAAGTTCTGAAAGGTAAATGAGGGGCAGAGAGAGTTTGGAGGGCAGTGTTGGAAGTTTTGATATGATAGTGTAATTCCAAAAGTTGCCATCCTCTAGAAATTGCTAAAATACGAAGGGGCAGTAATTGTTCAGTATGCAGCAGTTTGGGAATGTGATGTTGCTCTGAGGGTATATTTTGTTCTAGGGCTGTTGTCTGCAGCCTGCGTTGGGAAGATAGTCACAGATTCTTCTGTGTTAAAGGACCTGAAATGAGGGAATTCCCTGGTCATTTTTGTGCGTGTGCCATCCAGAGTGCTACCCTCAGCTTGTGTTGTGGGGAGCTCTGAAGTATGTGGTGAAAGACTCGGCTGCTGTGATCCTGGTGGTGAATTCATCCCTGAGAAGGGAAATTTTTACTTAGTGTACAAATAGTAAGTAAATTCAAGACCAGCTGCATGATTTGGTGGTTAGTGTTTGAGATGTGTTGCACTGGTATATCACAGTACCCTTGATTGTTGTTAAAGAAACACGGGGATGCTGCATCTTGCTTGAGCTGATATCCATCAACTCTGAGGTAAATTCAAAGGTTTTTTCCCTTCCTTTAAATGAAGATACCTAGAGCTTTGTGAGGTGCTAGGAAAAACTGCTGATATGCTATAGAAATAGAAGCAAGCCAAAAGATGGCTGCAGCTGTTGTTTACTATGTTGTTATACATTTTAGTTCTGTATGGGCCTCGGTGGAAAAGAAATGCTTCAGAATAAGCAAATAAAATTATATAAATTGGAGAAAATAAGTACAGCTAACCCACCTCCAGCATCTAGTTTCTGTGTTACAAGAGAGCTTTCCTGTGTCCAATCCCAATTCCCCACAGGATTTACTGTAGAGCAGAAATGCCTCTGAGCCTAATCATGTCAGTGGAGTTCTTCCACAGAAAGATAAAATACCAAATCTGCACATATGCTGAACGTGTTCAGGTTGTGTAGAATAAAAGGAAGTTTGGACATTGTGTTAAAGTGATGGAGAATATTTTGATGTTGTAATTTGCTTTAAAAGCATGTGTAAGTAATTGTTGCACGAGGCACTGAAGTCAAACTGTTCACAGATGCAAATATTTCCCAACCAAGGATTCCTGATTCATTGTGCATTACAGTCAGTTATAAAGCATTGATAAGTACTCAGCTTTTTCCCTGTTGTTAACCATGTCTTATATTTTATCTGAAAAGCTTTCACACTTCTGTCATGTTAGAAAATATGGGTTGGGGTTGGTTTTTTTGGGGTGGTGTTTGTTTGGGTTGGTTTTGTGTGTGTGTTTTGGTTTTGTTTCGTTTTTTAATTCTGTTACCATTATGAACAACAAATCTCTTGCACTCAGGAGGGATAAGATGTTCCTCTCTATCCTGCTCAAGAGACTTGTGTACTTGCATGCTTTGCATTTTGGGCATTACGTATGTCATTGACTTGTGTGTGGTGTGCCAACTGAAGCAAAATCTTTTTACGTTATGTTGCTCAGCTACATAGCTCATGTTAGAAACCATTATATGACTTAATATGTAGCTAACTGAAGAAATTCCTTGTAAGTTGCAGGTGAATGCTATAGGTGAACATAGAGGTGGCTGGTTTGGGAGACCTGGAGTGGGATGAAAGCTGCAGTTTGCCCTCTTTCTCTGTTCAATAGGATGAGTACAGTGTCTTAAACCACTCTTTAAAGATCCCTATCTGCTCTATTCTAATGGTTGCAGCACCAACTGCAGCTAAGCCGGCCATCTTAAACAAGACTCTTCTTTCTTCTCTTTCCTGTGGTATTTCAGGATGTTGCTGACTCTCAGAAGGGATCAATTGTCTGCTCTTAAGTGATACTGCAGCCAACCAGAGCATTTCTCTGTGATTACATGACTATAAACAGCATATATTGGATATTACAGGACTTAGTTTGACTTTATAACCAACTTCCTGAATAGTATTGTCATCAATAAAAATAAAAATAGTCAGATTTCACCACTTTCTCGTCATATGTTTGACAGGTCTGTCTCTTTCCTGGATTTTGCTACCTATGACAGCAAAATGTTCAGTTGAAAAGCTGCCATACGTGTGGGACCAGGATAAAGGGCTATTTTCAGTTCCTTTGGGTTTTTCACTTTTGTTCCTGAATTCTTTTTTGGGGGTTGAAATTATGGCCTGCTTAACTCTTTGGCAAAGATCACCCTGAGTTCAGCAAAGCAGACATTTCATCCCTCACGAAGGCTATCGGATCTGTTAGACTGAGTTTGAGCTTCGGTCACAGGGAAGCCAGTGCTTGCTGCTGTTATTATTGAAGTTGCTTTCCTTTCAGTAGCATACTTTGGAACCATGTTTCTGTCCTCTCTGCATTTACCATCATAATTTCCAAAATACTGTGTTTCGGAAAAAGAACAAAAATAATACATGTTAATAACCATGGGATGAAGGGAAACTTCATCTGGGTCTGAAAGTGACACCATAAATTCCTATTAATTCTGTGGCTTTATGATTTCACAAAAGAAATAATGAGATAGCAATTGTTACAAGCATGATATATATGATCCAGGAATGATTTTCTTGCAGAGTCAGCTAGTTTGATTGTAGCTCTTCACTAATGCAACGACTGCAGAAGCTAGTTTGTACTTCAGGTGCAGTGTGCTCTGGTTGTCTGTGAAATACACACAAAGCTTTTATGTCGAAGGGGTCAGCAGGCTGAATGCACAGCAGGAGGGCCCCTGAGGTCTTGCTCAGGTGGGTTGTATTTGCTGTGTTAAATGGGACTCAATCCTTCAAGCCTTATGAGAGACATTGCTCCAAATAAACTAGTGCAGAGTCGTAATTTATAATATAGGCTACAGAATTTTTTCTAATTATCTCTGGAACTGTTTATAAGTAAAACACTTCTAGATGTCAGGTCAATATTTGATGATATGAAGTATGTGAAATTTGTTACTATATATAATGAGCAATTGCCTCTGGGTCATCAGAGGCTTTGACTTGGGCTAAGCTGCCCAGGGAAGATGCAGGTCTGTAGACCTGGGGCTGTGGTGGTGTATGGACCCCTGCTCAGAGCCCGTGCAGACAGTGTCCTTGCTGGCCAGAGGTGGCCACTGGTGAAAGGTCTGTGTCACTCGGTAAAGGACCAGCAGATACTGGGGTGGTTGAAGTCTCTGATGAGTACCAGGGCCTATGAATGTGAGGCTTCTTCCAGTTGTCTAAAGAAGGCCTCATCTGTTTATGCCTGATCATATGGTCTGGAGCAGAAACCCACCACAACACGGCCTGTGCTGGTCTGCCTACAAATTCTGACCCATAGGTGGTCAGCTGGCTCATTGTAGGTCTCAAGGCAGGGCTCCATGCACTCCTGCTGCGCTCTCGCAGAAAGGACAACTCCCCCCTCTTCATCTTGCTGGCCTAAAGAACTTGTATCCATCCATCACGGTGCTCCAGTTCTGCAAACCATCCCATCATGTCTCCCTGATGCCAATGAGATTGTAGGCCTGAAGACCTCTAATCCTTCCTCTTTGCCTCTCAAGCTGTATGTGAGTGCACAGGCACATCAAGGAGGCATCCAGCAGTGTTGATTTCCCAACAAGCACTGCTTACAGAACTCTCCCACCTCTCCTTTTTTCCATCACCATCCCTGGATGCATTTAAGAAATGTAGATGTGGTGCTCAGAACGTGGTTCAGTGCTGACCTGGCAGTGCTGGGTTAATGGTTGGACCTGATGATCTCAAAGGCCTTTCCCAACCAAACTGATGCTGTGATTCTATGTCAGTGTTGTGAGTTATATAGTTATGTTGTACGCCACTATTGCTCTCGGTGTCACTGAATGTTTTAGGATGGACACAGCTCTGGCACTAAAAATGGAGGCTTCCCCAGTGCCTAGGATGGGAACCTCTTCCTGAAGTGATGTATAGGGCAGCTCTTCAGTTCTAGTACAGCCTCCTAGAGTGAACATAATTATTTCTAGCTAAAGAGAAACTTCAGCAGGACTATGTTTGAACTCCTGAAGTCTCATGCTGTGAGAAATCCACCTGGATAAGTAGCACAACTTGGAAATACTCCCTTGGGTCATCAGCCAATGCAGGACTGGACTTGATCGATCCCTCCAGTCAAGTTACAGACCTGCTAAGCAGTTTGAGTCCAAGGAATTCTTTAAAAGCACAGAGAAATTCAGATTTGTTGCTTTGGTTCAAGCCAAATTCTAGTGAACCCATGTGATGTAACTTGAAACATTTTATGGCAAAGAAATTCAGCGTTCCAAGTATATTTAAGAAGCTGGTTGGTGTTTACGTAAGTTTGACAGCCTGTGCCATGTGATGTGTCCTGTCCTAGCTTAGTTGCCAAAACGTTTTGCCAATGACTTTTTTACTGCGGGAGCAAGACATGCAATACTTTCAAACTCAGTTGTGCCAGTATTTCTCTACTTCAGACCCTTCAGATGGAGATTTTTCATAAGATATTCATTGAAAAATTATTTGCCTTGCCTTACATACAGTTTGCAATGCGTATCCTGCATTGCTCTGTATTTGGAGATAGCTTTGTATTAGTCAGTCCTAGGGTCCCACTTAAGTTTCCTAGTCTATCCTTACAGTGTGTCAAGACACCACAAAAATGCTTTTGTGTCTTTGGCATCTGTGCTCTGCATGCCCGAGCCATTTATTTCATTTACAATTTTCCTTTTGAATCTCCATTATTTAGAATGTAGAAACAGTAGCACATCCTCCTTTTAACTCTGACTTTGGTAATAGTACGTAGCTTCCAAAGGATCTGAGACTGTGTTCATTGGAAAGAATTTTACATGTTTTTATTCACAAAGCAGCTAATTCTTGCAGAGGAAAAAACTATAATGCTATAAATACCATAAGAGCTATGTCAGCTGCTGACATACCTGTGAAGGGTGGTGCAGTAGCAAAGATCCACAAGGTATATAAATGAGCTGAGGGGGATGGTGTTCTTTGTTGGTTTGGGTTTTGTTGTGGGATTTTTTTTCTTCCCCCAGCTATGTCTCCTCAGCTGACATAAAAAGCTAAAGGATATCCCTAGTGGATATCTATATACCTGAACTGGTGCTATGGTGTGTGCTACAGCACCAAGCTCTTAAGTACATTTTATAGATGGCATGATAAAGTTCCATCATCTGTCATTAACATCTGTAAGGCCACCTCTTTCCTTTCCTCTCTGCTCTCAGAAAAAAATCATATACTTTCATGGATGGTGAATTTTTATTTTGAAAGATACATTTTCAAGAAGTTGCTATATATACCTTAGAAGAAATAGACCAAGTGGTTTTGATCTTTCCTTCATTTTTCCCAAATACACACATTGAAAGGCATCATGAGGTCAGCTTCATGATTTAAAACAAAACAAACCCCCCAAAAAACCACAACCAAAACAAAGCACAGACACATAGCAAAATAATATAGTGTTAGACTTCTATAAGGAAATTGCTCAAGCCCACATGACCTCAAGCTGAATACAAAATGTTTTTGTATTTAACCCATGAAAAATGGAATTAAATCTGGAAGTGCTAATTAAGAACAATGTTCTCTAGTGGAACAAAGAAAAGATCTGAATCAAAAAGCAGAAGCAGCAGAGAATTGCACTTGAATTTCCTTTGCTTTTTACCTTAGCAGTCGGTTCTCTCAGGCTGAAACCAGCCACAATTGCATCCCAACATCAAATCTGAAGAAGCTAAAACAGTGCAGTGGCTGTTCGTAAATGAGAAATGCTATGTGAAGGCCTGTAGTTGTCCACTGATGCAGAGAAATATCTTTAGAAAGCATTCTGAGACTGATGCTTGTCAGTATGGGCAAATAGGCTGTCCAGATGGATGGCTTATTCCATAACAAAATACTAGGTTTGGTAACACCAGCGAGTATTTGCAGTTTCTAACATCCTGCAGACTATCTCAGTGCACCAGAGTCAGGCTTGCAGTGTGATAGTTTACTCCTAATTTTTTTTTTTCATTTGTTAACCAAGGGTTCTACTTTGATTATCCTGAGTTTCAAATCTTGTCATCACTATGTAGGGTATTTCTTGGCTCATAAGAGAGGACTAAAAGCAAAAACTTACACTCAGTGTAGTTTTTCTGTGTGGGTATTTCCAAAAAATTCAGCGTATTTCAAGATTATTTATGTACCATTGTTCTAGATCTCCTAGTCCTTTCACAGTAAACCAACATCTCAGACAATGCAGTCTGTTTTTTTAGGTATAGCTCTATGCACAATCCTCTTTTTGTATGCTGTAGTTTAAGATACAGAAGAGATCTACTTTACAGTGAAGATGGTTACCACTTTGGATTAGTGATTTCTTTCTTTTTGAGGTGTTTATTCCCTTCTTAATATGAAACAGTTTCTATACTGCAAATATGACCTTATGCATTGTAGGAGATGAGTGTTTGTATGAGGTGGTTTTGGCTGCTATTTTTGCTTGTTCTAATTGATGGTGGGGTTTTTTTTTGTCTTTGGATATCTTGAGAGACACAGCTTAAAGATTCCTTTTCCCCTTAATGTTTTTGCTAGAGAACATTGATGAAAGCCCTGCAATATTTGGTTTGCAAACTGTTACTGTTTGGAAGATGACTCATTTTATTTAAATACTGATGGAAGGTTTTTTTGTTTTGCTATCCTGTCCTTAACAAACACTGCTTAGATGGAAAATTGGGGGGGGGGGAAGGTTTGAGAGAGGTTAGTTTTATGAATGTCTTCCTAAGTGAATCCTAGGAATATACTGTATGTTTCTTAATGCTTTTGAGAGTATTCCAAGATTTGACTTTGGATTGTTAGACAGTATCCTTCTAGAAATGGTTGCAAAATATTCAAACACAATATACCTTTCACACTAGCAAGTGAAATTCACTGCATGCTGTTTGACAGAAACAATCTTAATTTCTTTCTAATTCCTAAAAAAAAAAAAAAGGTTTTATCAGAACTCAAAACAATTCTTATTTAACTTGCTCAAGTTCCCCAATATCTTCTTCCAGATGACAGCTGTTTGCTTTTTTGCTAAACTTTGAGGTGTCTGTAAGATTGGACTCCAAAATGCCAATGCCCTTATAGAACATACATCAAATATGGGGAGGGAAGGAAGGTGTGACTACAAGAACCTAGTTTGTTTTCAAAGGACTTCACAAACTCATGTGGGCTGGGACATACCTGAGGTTATATTTCATTAGCCTTTGGTAATAAATTGAGCTTAGCTCTCACTGGTTCTAAATAATGCTCATCTAACCTTGTCTAAATGTGGGTTCCCCCCGGAATTTACTCCATCCACCAGAGATTCAGTGTATTGTTATACTGGGTATGGATATTTATGCTTCAGCAGTGCCTCGTGAAATCTTGCACACTGCGGTTTATTTAGGAACCCAATTCAGTTTCTTGTTTTCAGTTTGTTCAGGAACTATTATTATAAACTCTTCAATGTGGGAACAGTCATTGGCTTTTACAGTGTTCTAGCCTTGTCCTCTTTTTGCCTCTTTTAGTAACCTCATTTAATGAACAACGTTGCTTGCTGGGATGTGTGATTGGCTGTAGCTTCCTTTTTCTTCAGTGATTCCCTTGGTGTCCATGACAGAGGCAGTCTTGGTTCACAGCCTCTACCTGCAGCCTGGCTTCCCCTCTCAGTTCTATGAGCAGCTGGCACCTTCTTTGCCCAAAAGCATAACAGACAGTAGTACAGCCCCACTTCTCTTTCTTTCTCCTGATCTCTTGAACCATTTGTGCTCTTGTCCTCATGACTCTGAAAAAGAGTCTTGTAAGTAGGTACCAGCTTTACCCAGTGGGATACCTTCTATAAAAGCTTACCTGATGCAGCTCGGTGATTTTCAAGAACACTCATTACTATGGTCCAAAATGCTGCTGTAGTAGAGTTTACTTTTAGTTTTATTCCAATATCTTTTCTCGAGGGTAAGCCCTCAGATAAGCATCCTGTAGTTTATTGAACATAAATGCCTTGACCATATCAGTACAGGGAAGTGTGTGGTGTTCTCCACTTTATTTATACTTTGATAATGAATTTGGTACTGTTTTCTACTCTCCACGGGGCCTTAATTCTAAGAATAGATGCAAGTGCAAATGTTCTTGTTCAAAACAGCAGTAAGTATGTTCTTAACTTGTTAACTCAAATGGAACTTAATTATGGCAGGCATGTATTTACTGCTGTCCCGGACCGAGGTCAGTAAGACCTGGCACTGTCAAGATTAGTTTTTGATTTGTTTTCTGGAAAATGATTTATGTAGGTGGACACAAAACTTGTTTTTGTTTTGAGTCCTAGGCCTCCTGATGCTTAATGATTAGTACCTTTGCTTTATGCTTAGTATCTTGAGAGCATGGTTCTCGGTATATGCTAAAGGATTTAGTTTTAAATCTCTGTCCTTGTACACATCTTCAGATTAGCCTAACAGTTAAAAATTTCTGCTTATAAATATTTTTTCTGTTCGAGAGATTACAACTACATTTACTTGATTTTGTTCAAATGAATATTAGAAATGTGCTTCAGTTGGATCCAACCTTTTTCAAAGTTCAGGAATACTCTTGAACACATCTGGGGCTTTAAAAGGAAGGAACTGTGAAGTTGAAATTCAGACCCCAAATGTCTAAAAAGATCAGGCACAAATTGTAAGCCTTATAATAAATACTGTGGAGAAGGAGAGGTATCCAGTTGGAGCCTCTGGAAGTTCACTATTAATGGTAGTAGTTGTTCGTCAGGCACCATTAATATGGATGAAACCCACCTTGATTGGTGAGGCCATTTGCTTTCAGGAAAGGAAGCTTGTGGTGGGGAAAGCAGTCCTGGTTTTAGATGTATCTTTTAATACTCAAGGGTATTCTAGCACATGCCTTGTATTCTTTCTGAAGTAACTGGCCCAAGTCACAGTGAGCAGAAAGTACAGTCTGGCTGTGCCCTTGATGAGGGAGCTGATCTTGTTACACTGTGGTTTGTCTAGAGAAGCTCAAGCTTTGTACTCTAGGGGTGGCATTTCTCTTATTTATTTGTTCTTTGCTTAGCCCTGCATTTTTACATGCTGGCTGCAGGTCCGTCGTTGCTCAGCCAGCAGCTGTACTGGCCAGTTCAGAGAGTCACTAAGCTGAACTAAAATGCTAGCTGGTCTGTTCATCCCTGGGCTTCCCAGGATTTCCAGCAGTAAATCTGGAAAATGCATCTAATCCCACTGAAGCATTCTCCAGCTCTCTTGACGTGAAGGATCGTGTGGGGGCCATTATGATCTGTGTGCAGCAGTGGAGCCTCTGGGACACAAACCAGCAATTAGGAGCTGTGTGATCTGGGGGGTTAGGGGAGAGTTTGTTTGCTCTTTCTGGGTTAGGAAAGGCAGTTAAAGTTTATATTAATGAACTGACTAGAGGAAGGAGACCCAAAATCCCCAAATCCTGCCAAATATTAACTTTTTGTTGACGGTAGAATTTGTTCAGTTTATACACCTGCTGTAAAAGTACTTTGTATCAGAAGTTGGCTCATTTCCAGAGATGGACATAAGCCTCTGGCCAATAATAGACAGAATAATAGAGAAACACAAACAAAATTGCAAGCATCTGCCCATAATAATTTATTCACCTTTTCATCCACATTGAAAGCAAATATTTTGATTAATTTGCTGCAGGTTTACTTCTCTTGTTTTCCTTAACATTTTTCTTTATTATTGGATTTACATCTTAATACAATTAGTTTGCTATATATTTAGATATGATGTTTAGCTTATAACAGTATAGTTGGAAAGAAAGATGAAATTGAAGATCATTTATTGTATCTCAGTAGGTAAAGTTTACCAAATTTGTTTTCAGATCCTTACCACCTCAACTATGAAGGGTGGAAAACCAATATTTCATTATAATTTTATTTTGTTGGAGAGATGGTGAGGCAGTCAGGAAGGTTGATGATGGCAGAGTAAATGTAAAAAAAAAAAAAAAAGAAAAAGGGAGGGAAGTACTTGTGATTTCTTAGAATGGAAGGAATGGAGATCTCTCCTAGTGTTGTACTGTACCTTTCTGTCCAGAGGTGTGGTCCACAGTGGGAGCATTTGGCTCCACAGTGGTCTTGCCAAATAAACCAAAGTGGGATTTGAGAAGTTCGGTCTGATGCTGTAACTTCTTATGAACTTGGGCTCTAATGCAGAACTGGTGCTGGAAAACTGGGAAGCCTCCGTGCAGGAGCAAGCAGATAGGTCTTCCTTGTTAGGCTTTTTTCTGGAATTACTTGAAACTGTTGGATCCAGTTTGGGGCAGAAACTGAGGAAAATCTAAAGTGGCATTACTTGAGATCTTACGAGTTGTTTCCGTAAAAGTTGTGCAGTTGTACATTTCATATTCTGAGATAAACACATCAGACTGTTGGGTGCTTCTCTTTGGAAGAATTCCCAGCTCTTAACATCTTTTCTCATCTGCCCACTGTCAGTGCTTTCACAGTTGCTGATGTGGAAATGAGCAACTGTTCCAACAATCTGAAATGAGTAGAGTGGTGCTTCCTTTCTTCTTCTCCCTTGCTGCATGCTGGGCAAGGGTGGCTGGCTCTGGCAGCATGCACCAGCTCCTGCCTGTCAGCTCTCAGAGGGACCAGCTTCTGTTGGGCCTCCTGATGTGCAGGTCCAGAAGAGGACTCCAGAAGCAAACGGCATCCAGGCTCCCCTTTGCTCTCCAGGACAAGCTCAGAGGTTCTCACCAACCATTTTGATGTAGCGGAAGTAGCTCTAATTTATTTAAATGAATAGCACATCTGAGTCTCCTGTTTTCTGTCTGAAAAGCTGGATTCTATTTTCCATGGCCTCACTCATCCTTCCACCCCCACTCTCGCCTCCTTTCCCCAGAGGAGGACAGCGCTGCCATACGGCATAGCAATCCTCAGCGCTGGAAGTGGCCAGTTCAGGACAACTGGAAAGGAATTTGAGCCATTACTGGAATTCTAATCTCAGACTCTTCTAGAAAAGAGCTTAACAGCTTTTTGCTTGTCCTCTTGGGTCTGATGTTTGACAGGAAATGAGTTTGAAGGGTTCAGGAGCAGGTCACAGAACTCGCCTTGCTGCCAGCTGCTCTGCCGACCTTAACAGTGTGTTTGCAGAAATCTGATACACTTGCTTATTATTAAAGCTTTTTCTCTGAGAAAAGTTACTTTCAAAGCCAGGTCCTACCAGACGTATTGCTAGCATATTGCATCCTCGCCTCTCTGAATTCTTCTCCACTGACACTTGTTATGACCTAAGACTCTAACCATGTGAAAAATGCTGTTTTGTAATTCAAGGCAGAGTGAACAATTGTATTTGCAGGCATGTTTATGTTTGCCTTTCGCAGCACTTATTTTGTTTGTCCTTTATATGCCCATCTGCGGGAACTCAAAGAAACACAGATACTTTCCTGGTCTTGCATAATTAGACTTGTTAGACTTCATAAAATACCTCAGATCTGGTCTTGAGAAGGCAGTTTCAGTGGATGGGCTGACTGCTGCCTGTGTAACAGCTGAGAAGCATATTCCCAAGCAAATTTAAAAATAAAGCAGCCTCCATAGTTTCTTAGAATCCTATTGGCAAGTCGGCATTGTTCAGACTAGTACGAAGTTCAAACGGGCCATGGAGACTGATGGCATGTACCTCTTTCTTCACCATGTTTCTGATTTAGAAATTGCTTTCCAAATTAAAAACATTGGAGCAGGACAGACCAGATCAGGACAGTGTGGAAACACGGTAATGGAACTACACTGGCAGGAATATTGCAACTAAAAAGCTCTAGCAGCCTTGATCTCCTGCTTTGAGATCTTCCCAAGGAGACAGGTTAGCAGCTTTGTGCATTATCTTGTAGAGGGATATGTCTAGAGAATAAACCTTGCACAGAGCCTCTACTTTGAACCCAGGAGACTTGCTTTTCCCCTCTTCTTCCTCCTGCCCAAAAAGTTTAGATATTCTTGCAAAAATAATTAAGGAGATGAAATTAAATTAACACAAAATATGCTAGACTGATTGGCTATACCACTGCATTTTTTTAGCATCTTTAGCATCACTTTCATGCCCCAACTGGAGTCTTCAGAGTAGAGTATATGTGTGCATTAAGAATCACTGACTTTTGGATGTTCCTGAGCTCCTGTACCTTTTCTGTGGTGTAACAATAGTTTTGGATGCTCTCGGTGCCCCAGAAGAGATGCATTTAGCATGTGCTAGGTGAGAAACTTTGGGACAGTGTGGGTTAGGATTTGGCAGACTGATAGTGGAGTAAGTATGCATGTGACACTCCTCAAGAAACCATCTGTGTTACTTCTTTTTCCAGATGAAATTGAACTAGTATTGGCAGCAGCAGTCAGTACCAGCTTTAGAATCAGAAGAGAACATGTCTGGGGTTGGTTGGTTTGTTTTAAATTGCTGAAGGATTCCTTGTTGACTTAGGGCTAATTAAAAGATTTTCTTTCATAAACATAACTATTTCTAAAACCTGCTTTGAATATGGACATGGCAGGTGACTTGTGTTTCATATTTGTTATGAACATCTCAGGTTATAAAGATATGAGTATGTCAGTTAGTATGGCAATAATGGAGTTGTAACATAACTCTCTAGCAAGGCTGGACATATCTGGAAGAACATTTGTTCCAGCCATCCAATGAGGGTATTTATTTTTTATTTATTCTCCAAAATAACAAAATAATCACAAAATAATCAAAATTATCTAAATGAATAAGGTATTTCTGCCTAATTCCTGAGAACAACATATCCTTCTCATTAAGGAAATGGAAAGTTTACTTGTATTCATCTGTATATAGGCTCATACATGAAATATGATGGAGACAACAATGAGACTGAAGCTTGGCATAAGCACACTGGAGAGGGAATGAAGCCATGGGAGGACAGCCAATTCAATGCTAGAGGAGGAGGTGGGAAGAGAGACAAAACCTCATTTGAGTACTTTGATTTGTAGCAGGCATACAGTGGCAAAAGCCACAATAGCCTGGTTCTTGGTTAACGATGACCTGCTGAGACAAGGACACGAGACACTCTTCCTTTAGACCATTGTAAATTGGTCACAGCTTTGTTGAGGGCTTTCATAAACTTGGGGTTAAGGTGTGAGAATCCAATGAGTTTCATTTCTTAGTGAAGGAGCAGTCAGCCTTCCTGACCACTTTATCAAAATATCTATGTGGCAGCAGGTGCCACAGGACATGTTTCACTTCTACATCTGTATATCCAAAACCAGAGAATGGATAACCCTCAAAAGTAGCTCACAGAAGGGAGAGAGCAGTAGCTCTCCAGAGGCCCTATCTCCTGTTGCAGAGGCTGTAATTCTGCCTACAGCTTTACCCTAATCCCTGCCTCAGCAAACACTGGCTTGGTGTTCTCCTGTGCCCTGCAAGTGTGTCAGCCACACAGGTTTCCCTCTTTGCTAATTCTTTTGATCATTCACTTGCTCCTCTTCATTGTAAAGAGCTAAGAACTGCAACTTTTCCTCTCTGCTGGGTGAGGTTTTCTTTCAGTTTTTAGGCCGATTAGCAAAGTACACTGATGAAACATCAAAAAGGAAATTCGGTCTTGGAAAGGTTAAAGACAGGAATGTTTGGAGAGGAGTTTCAGAACACAGACAACTACTGACCCAGTGCAGTCACCTGGATGGAACTGCTGAACATTGCTTCACTGCATGCGGTATGGCTTTGGGGGATTCTTTTGCTTACGTGTTCGTGTTTTTGCTTTCTTAAAGAACAGCATTCCATTTTACCACAATGGAAGCTGAGAAAGCAGTACTGTTCTTGATGGGGCTTTTGTTTCAGAAAGTTCATATTTTGGGGGGGGAGGCAACCCAAAAGATAATAATGATTCCAAGAATCGTTAATTTTCCCCTTCTGGACAGAGGCCTGAACAAACGTGCTTGTAAAAGCAGAATTTCAAGGGGAAACTCCAACTTAAAGAGTCATCCTTGACTCACAAGCCAAACGACTGTAAATGATGAATTAAGGGCCGTTTAAGTCAAATCTGCATGTGGATTCTCCCATTTTTTGTCATAAACTATCAGCTTTTCACATTTTAAACCTTCTCCTCACTGCTGTAGAAGAGCTACACAAAAAATCAGAGGAAACAATGAGCTTGATGATGCACAGAGTGCTACCAAATGTTCAAGTTCACAGGGGTGAGAGAAGGAGCAGAACAACACTATTTTCTGTTATCACCTCTAGTCATCCTGGGTATGCTAACAGTAAATGGGTGGAAAAAAATGTTGAAAACAAATGTTGTTTTCTTAAATTGATGATATTCACAGCAATTCACCCTTGAGTACTGAGGGTAGATGCATTGAGCTTTTCCTGCCTCATGGAGCCTGTGTTTACCTTAAAGGAAAATGCTGATTAAATATATTTTTCTGATGCAAAGTTGATTCTTCTTGTACAGCCACTTAAGTAATCATTTCTTGTGGCCTGATCGAAAAAGTCCAGTGGAGCTGCAGTGGGATTCATTTCATTGACTTCAATAAGCTGTTGATCAGACCCACGGGGAATGAAGAATGACTTTTCCCTAATCTCTTAAATTCTTCCCCTCTCTAGTTCCAAAGTGATTACAAAACTGGTGAAGTGGAAGGAATAGTTTCTCTTGGTCTCGTGTTCTTCATCAATCTTTGGGTTTATTTTAGGCTATAAATTGCCCTAATCATGGATGCTTTCTTGTTTTTGTCTTACAATGTTTAGCTGCAGAAAGCCAAAATGCATGTTTACTGCCTTTCTGCAGCTGCTGTTGTACTGAGATTGTTTATCTGCATAGTGCCTGTCTGCTGTGGCTTCTTAGGTATTTCACAATCTGAGAAACTCAAAAACCCTTTAGCAGAGTTTTCAAATTGATAAGAGAACCGATCCACAATGTTCTGGGAAGGAATCCATCGGACTGAAGAAGCTAGGTTTTGTTCGTTTGTGAAAGCATTGCTGAGGGCCAGCATAACAACAGCAGTTTTCTGTGGCTGTGCTGTCTTGCGGGGCTACATGCCCCACTGCACTGCGGGCAGAGCACTTCCCCGTGCAGCAAATACTTTGCTTAAGGGTTTGCATGAGGCTGGTAACGAGAAACATGCAGTGGGTTTGTACAGTTGAATTGTATATCCGTGAACTTTGCGCAGTGAGTACCGTCATTCTACAGCCGGAGTGGTTCTAGCAACTCACCGCAACTGTCCAGTGCGGCAGCGTTTCCAAACAAGAGTTGGGCTCTTTTGCCAGGCTTCCTGAGATGCGTTGCCACTGCTGTGTAAGATCCTGGGACTTTAGACATCGCACGTTGTGGCATCCAACTGCAAGATGGAATTTTGAGGCTTGGAGTGCAATTTAAATCCTCATGATTTTTATCTTGCATCCATCTCGGGTTTTGCAGCCCAGCCAGCACCAGTGTAAAAACATTGGCAAGCGCTGAGATGTTCATGGTGATGAATATAAACAGACTGTTGCAAACACGTCTGAAGACATGCAAAGTTTCAGGACCAGGGCAGTAGGGGCAGCCAAGGAGAAGCCTGACACCAGGCACACACAACACTACCCCTACCTGGGCTTCCTTGCTCAGTGGAGGGTGGTCTATCTCGGGACAGTCAGTGACGACTAGCAGCAGGTTCATTTTGCATATCTGGGATTACAGATGGGTAAAATCCCCTGTAACTAAAGCCTTTTGGAGGGGTAGAGGGGATTTGTTATGTAAAGGCAGTTCTCCCTTTGACTCATGCTTCTCTACCCATAAGCATGCCATGAGTTAGCTGCTGACTGTCTGTCAGGTAGAGCAGCTGACGTGATTATTGCATAGGTGTCATGAAGATGTGTTAGAGTGAACAATACCTAATGTGTACTTGCAAGTCTGTGCAATTGTGAGTCCCCAAGCTGTTTGATTTGGATGGCTCTCTTGCTTACACTTGGAGCTCCTGGAATAATTCTGTAAAGAAGGGCCCACAAAGCCTGCAATTGCAGGTTCACCTGTGTTAAGGCATAAAGGTCTTGAAAATTCCCTTGGGCCATACTTGCCATTCTTGGCCTTGTAAGCTCTGGCTTTGCTCCTCACTGCTACTGCAGAGCAGAGACTAGTTTGTTTGCCCATTGTCTCCACATCGGGCACATCACTATCAAGCTTCACAGTGACTGCATGAGCTCTTCTGCACAAATTTTCACAAAAGAAAGGGCTTCAGCCTTATGCAACAGATGAGGGGAGGGGCGGGTAGACCCTGAAGGCAGACTTATCCTATAGCAATTCAAAACATTAAACAAACACTGCCACGACTGGACTGTAGTCACTCATGCTCCTGCTTTGAGGCTTAGGGCTGCTCATGGAAAAATGTGTGTTGCTTGGACCTCATCCCGTAAGTTAATGTTGTGATGTATGGCCTCCATCCTCCCCTTAAGCGTGTGGCTGGAGTGGTGAACATGCAGGAACGTTTTGCATGGAGGAGGGTTCATGCTTTGTACAGAAAGAGAAGATTTCTAATAATAAACACATTTTGTGTGGGTGTGTGGTGAGTTGTTTGTTTGCTTGGTTGTTCACGTTTTTTTATAAAGAAACAATTTGTGAAAGATCATAACGATGTGTCCTCGGTGCACGCTAGTCATTGAATGCTAGAGAGAAACTGGTACAAGTCAGTGTTAAGGGCTCTCCCATTCAGTGCCCAGCATTATCTTTGCCATCAGCTCACATGTGACAGGGCAGGCCAGGCGAAGTGGCAGCGTATCCCAGAAGAGGATGGTTGCAGAGTAGGGGCTTGCAGAGGATGCCCAGGCTGCAGTGTGCAATCTCTGGTGGACTCTTAAGAGTCTGAGTCTCTAGCTGGGTGAAGCAGGCTGACTCTTCAACCTCTGCAACAGCTGCATCTGTCAGGCCACTTCTCTGTCCCCTGTTTTTGCTTCAGGAACCCTTTCCTCCACTGCTGTGTCTCTTTATTTGCCTCCTGGGATGCCCTTGTGAGCATTTTAAACATGTCGTCATCTCTGGAGCCTGTCTCTTTCCTACGTAGATTGGACAAGTATTTGCTTAATGACAATAGCAGCCCTGTCCTTAGTTGCCATGAGTTGTCAGCTGTTGGTGGGGAAGAAGAAAATAAGCTATTGTAAGAATGATGCTTTCATGCCAACTGGAACAAAGAGCTTGGGTTGCTCCCCCTTCCCCCTTTGTTTTAGCTTTCTGGTTCTTCCCAGTCTTGGAGACAGCAGGACATTTTCAAAATCATTTGATTCTGAAGAATGTGGGGCATCAGTCTACCTTAAGCAGAAGAGTTTCAAAAAACTCCATGCAAATCAGACTGATGTCCACATCTGTTCCTACAGATGGCTGTGGCAAGGGGAAAACAGTGGTGCATGCAGAGGCAAGGCGGTGTTTGTTTGCACATTGGTACTGGCTGTCCTTACAGGTTTCCCTTTTCCAAAAGGCGTCAGACAAACAGAGCTGTTGCACTGGAGTGGACAGACACTGCTGGCTCCAAATGGTACCATCTGATATGAGTCACTCAGAAGACCTGCACTGCTCTGCAATCCTCTTCCCGAAATTTGATTTCCATAAGGATGCTCTTACTTTTTGGTTCTCTCACCTTTCCCAACAACTGCAGTCAGCATGAGTTGCACAACAGTTAAGTGACCCAACAGTCCAGAAGGAGGTATGCGAAACCCCAGTCATGCCTTCAGTCATTAGTATTTTTGCAATCCCTGGCTGCCTTTTTCAAATCCTCAGCTGCTTCCCTGCCACTGCAGTTAGCACTCGGATTTCTGTTCTGTTAATTTGTGCAGTGCTGTAATCCTCAGTTAGGTGACCGTATAGGGTGGAGGGGAGGAGAGTGTTTAAAGGAAGATGGTGTAAGCAACCAGATAGTACGTGGCAGGACTGAGCAAGTAAAGGGGTCATTCTTACTTGTCTACCTTCACCTCTGTGGTGCATCTTATTTCACTGGCCACACCACAGTCTTCAGACCACATCTCCTCTGGCTCTACACACTGAGGTTGAGGGTTTCAGTGTTAGGTTGATCCCATTTGGCTTCCTAATCTCCTGCAGCAGGGGCAGATTTCTTCTGTGACACCCACAAAGGGCTGCAGTGGGTTTTACTGGAGGTATATCCCAGTTCAGGGAGCAGTAAGGTTTGGGTTTCTGTGAGCACTTGGGTCACCTGGGGCTCTGTCCCATCCTGCTGGCCACTGTTGGCACTATCATCTGGATGACTGCTGTTGTGCATTGGTCCCACACAGTGGCTGCAGCTCAGGTGTGTGTTGCTGCCCACCTCTTCTCAGAGCAGGGGAACCAAAGGATCTGGGCTCTTGGTGCTGCACTGGGGAGGGGCAGGAGCTGTGACTGCTTGCCGTGGCAGGGAGGATGGGGAATGCCATGTAGCAATGCAGAGGTCCTTATGACTGGATCTGCAAAAGAAGTGCCAGCTGCCCGTGCCCGTTGGCACTGTCTGTGAGGTAGGCTGGGGTTGGGGTGACGGCAGCACTGTGACATGCCTGGCAAAAATTGCACAGGTTGTTGGGAAACCAGGGGAATGTGGGGTGGGACCAACTTTGGGGTATTTGCTACGTTTGCTTTGCTGTTGCTACGTGGAAAACTTTTCTGATCAATCCGTGGTAAATTACAGCTACAAATAAGTCCTAAGAGGTGATACAGTGTAGATCACACAGCCTGCTGATAGAATCTAGGCATGGGGTTATATTGAGGATTTGTCACAGTCTGATCGAGCTCAGACTTTATCCGCTGTAGCTTTAGGTTTGATTCCTAAAACTGTAATTTGTGCATGTGATCCCTTTCCTCCCTCAAGTCTCATTAAATGTATATTTTAGTAAATAGCTTTATTTTTCTAATACAGTTGACTGACCCCTAGTGCTTAATGGAATTTCTTGTAACGGGAGTGTTGGAACTACAAGGGGATAATGGATAGCATCAAACTGTAGGACAGCTTGAGATACATCAAATGTGAAGTCAAAATGTGTGCACATATGAGGGACAAATAGCCTCCAGCAATAAAAATAGTTCCCAATTGCCATATGAGTTAGTATGTCACAAGAGCATGAATCAATAGGTTTATTCCAAGAATTATTCCGGGGCTGAAGGATATTGGTGCTGCCAGAAGCAAAGCTGCAAACAGCACAGGAATTTGAGAAAATGCATTCAATGCTGTATTTGTAATGGATTTGCATATTTGTATAACTGCAGAATGAATTCATTGTATTCCCACTGCTTACAATACAAGGAAATCTGAGAAGATAATATTTTCCACTGATGGTGATAATGTGATCTGTATTAAGGGGTTAAAAATTGAGCCAAAATTCCATGAAGATTGACAAATCATGGATGGTCAGTTTTTCCTGAAAACTGGCAAGAAAGTGAACTCCAGGAGTGCGGCTGGAAATCTGTATGTTTAGCTGTACTTCTAATGCTGCTGGAAAAAGCCAGGAGGTTTCCTACTGACTTATGCAAAAATACATAAAATGATGAAAGGCTACAGGGAACTGAGATTATTTCCCCAGCACATTTACATTACTCGGTGCAGCTGCCATGCCAGCCACCTCATACTGGGGCCAAGAGGCATGGCTGCTTTGGCAGCCCCCTTGGGCTGTCCCGTGCCAGGGCTGGGCTGGGGTGCTGCGGCTGCCTCTGGTCTGCACCACCAGCCCCCAGTGCCGGGGAACATCTCCTCCATGGCTCTGCCTGTGCTTCCAGGTCGGGGAGGCAGAGATGTTTCTGAGGGAGTTTTTGGTATTTCCAAAACAAGCTCCTTTTTATCTCCATTGATTGAGAGAGGAAGCTCTCAAAATGAGAAGCTTTTAAAACCTTGTGTGTTTTTATATGGATATATACCATAAATATGTTTCTTAATATGTATGTTTAGAGCTATATGTGTCTATAACATAAAGATGGCTCTCAACATGCATATGCAGAGATGAGACTGAAGCCAAGCCTACCTTTGAAGCCCCAGATTGCCCGTGTCGCTCCAGCTGGCAGACACGTAACAGAGCCAGCTGCAGAGATAAGCGTCAGCCTCCCCGCAGCACAGTGATTAAAACCTCCTGATGTGAACTCCCACAGACTCCCAGCACCTCTGATCCAGATCTGAGCCTGGTGGCACAGGGCTGTTTCTAGCACTCATGCAGATAGCTGAGCCACTACAGCAATCACGGCTGAGCATTAGAAAATGGAAGAAGTGAGTCACATGAGGGAGATGAAAGCCAATGCTAAGTGCCATGATTATTCTATCAAAACAACTGCTATAAACACATCTTTAAAAAAAATAAAATCCTTAGCTAAACAATGCCATCAGGTGATACTAACTGGTGACACTTTCTAATCTGGGATTGTGAACTAGCTGGCTTTGCATATGCTTTGCTTTGCAGTAAACTGTCAGGAGTAGAGGGGTAGCTGCGGTTGCCAGGCTGGAGGCCACCAGGGTACTCCATCAGTGCTGGATAGAGGCTAACCGCCCCCCCAGCCAGTCCTCATGCAATTCTTTGTCCTGGTACCACCTTGGAAATGGATTTTCCAGCACTCCAAGGAAGGGCAGGGGCGATGTGGACGGCACAAGGAGGTAGCCAGTTACTCCTCCTTGGGGCCATGGGTAATTAATTGGTGGAGCTGCCAGTGGGAGAGGGTTGTTTGACCATTCACCTAACGCTGCTCGCTCCGTAAATTCAGATGCAATTACATAATCCAACAAATTATTTGCTGCCAGAGCAGGAGACCTAACCTGTAATCCTCAGAGGGATTTTGTAACTGCTTCCTGTACCTGTGCTGGCAGCATCCAGAGGTTCACTGCAGCCTGTAAAACCTGCCCAAAAATCAGGCTGAATTTGGGACTTTGACTGGGATTGTTTCTGTGTCATTGCTTGGATGGTAGTTTGAAACTTGCTTGTGTGTCTCTGCACATGCTGCAGTTACGTTGTTTGACCTGCATGGTCAATATAACAGGCAAAGCCATGCTTGGGTGAATTCAAAGTTGGCCGTGGCTCATTTCAATGTCCATGCCTCACACAGGCATGGCTACTACAGAACTAAATAGTCCAGTTATTTTAGTGCTGTGATGGGCGAATGAAACCCACTCTTTTGCTGCAGTGCTTGCACTTGCAGCTGCTCTCTGTAGCTCTCCTCATGGACTTCACCAGCAGGCTGTTTTCTGGAGCCCTCCTCAGCAAGAGAAGCCTTTCTTGTCTGTAAACAGAGGTACTGGCTGCCCCTTTCCAAAGCATTCAAGAACAGGAGAGGAAATGGAGGTATTTCTCACATCATGAGACTCTATTCATGAGACCAGGAGAGTTAAACCCTTAAAAGTCCCTTTAAAATGTCAGGATGATGTAAGGTACCTGTGTCCCATCCTTCTTGGGTGTTCTTGGCTCCACTGTCCTTGACCTGAGTAATTTCAGTACTATTTGTTTTGAGTAATTTTGGTTTTGCTGCTGCATGTCCCTGTGAATGAGAAACAATGTTTCTATTGGCAGCAGTTAGTTCTCCATCCACCCATGTCTCCTAAAGTATGATAAAAGAGCAAAATGAACTCTCAGTCTCTGACCTTTCCAGCGTGTGTGTGCTTCTTGTCACCCAAGTGGACCAAGAGCAACATTTCACCCTTTAAGTGTTCATGTGCCGGTGCTAACGGGAGAAGTCGTAAGTTTTGGGTCTAGACTTTGAAGATACATCAGTATTTGGATTTGAAGGTTTGGTTGGTGCCACTTGTAAATCCATCTCCAGCTTGTGTAACTTGAGAACTGACTGTGTGAAATCACCGGGAGCTCTGCCATGCCTATTTGGGCGTTACAATTTCAGACTCATAGTTTCCTGGGTTTGAGATTCAGTGTTTCTGTCAGAACCAACTTCAAGTAGGGAGAAGCAGGTTATTAATAAGGTTAACTCTCCAGGGATTGTTTTATTTCTTTGCATGTTCACATTTCTGGGAACTCCACACTGCAAAACTTTGGACCAAAGGTCTTCTCAGGTTTAAAAAAGCAAGAAGGATTCTTACAAGACTGTGGGAGGCATCTCTTTGGCATCCATATGCTCTTGGCTGCAATCTTCAAGCCTACTGGGAAATGAGTGAGAATCTAGTCTTCTGCACACAGTGTCAGAATGTTTGCTAGTTTTAAACTTAGATTTTTGCATTTTTTTTTAAAATGGCTAAAATGCTTTTGGTTTAAGAAGAATGAATCTCCCAAGAAGTAGACCTGCTGTAAATGAAAGGACTGGAGATCTCATAAGTTTCTCCAAAGCTTGATGGAAGTTCCCTGCTAGATCTGTAAGAACACTCTGTCAAGTTCTGAGTTATGGAAAGTATCTCTGTTGAGTTCAGATTTCATGACCATTTGTTCCTTGCAGAGACTATAATTTGTTTATGCTTCAGTGAAATGTTGAATCACAAAATTCATAACACTTACTGATGCCAGTGGCTGCAAAAGGTAGAAGCTGTCACTCACTAGGGGTGTTAACAGACGTGCTGGATGACTTTGTGGGATTCCTAGCTTATTTTTGTTCTGCACGGTGACACAGCCATGTTTTTTATCTTGCTATATTCCTAGAACAAACAAGACCTGCTCTTGCATCTCCCCCAGTCCCCCTGTACGACCTAGAAAGGGAAGTGTAATGCTGCTGCTGTTCGTGGGGTGCACAGCTCTGTGGTAACAGGGGTGCATGGTGATGGTACCTGAAGGCCCTTCTGTGACCAGGTGTCTGCCTTCCAGCATCTTCACCTTCAAGCTCTGCTTTCCTTTTCCTAGTTGGGATACTCCCACACCAGAGTAGCTACTTCTCAATGCCTGACTGCAACAAGATAATGATCTTCTTGCTTGTGTTGTGCCCAGGACATAGGTGGTTATTATTCCAGAACAGAAGAGTATGTACAAAGTACATATCTATACAGTGTACATAGAAGGTTTATACCTGAAGAGAAAATTGCTGATACTGTTTGCAAGGTAAATTGAAGCTGGAGTGCCTGTTTTGTTGTTGTATCTTCACCTGAGCCTCCTTTCCTTTTTCTCTCCCCTTAACAAGGCAGTAAGGGTCTATATTGGAGAGAAGTCCCTGAACTTTTTGTCAGGGTCACATGGTGGTTACATGATAAAAAAGGAATGTATATCCTTGAGCAGACCATGGGTTACTTGACCTGGTGAAATGTTGGGGCCTGTGAGCCCATGAGAATTCCACAAACTGTGGAGTTTGGACTTTTTCCTACGCATCCATGTTATTTTGGTTGGAGGCTCCCTTCACAGCTCTGCTGCTTCTATGTGACCCTGTGCAAATCCCTAAACTTCTCGGTTCTTTAGTCTTCTACTCAGAAATGCAGAAAATCTTGATTTATCCCTGACTTACAGGGTTAACTTGTGGCTTGTTTGCACTGTGTTGTGTGATCCCCTGATGAAAGCTATCGTGTAAACCCTGATAATCCAGCATGCCCAGCCAGAAAAGCATGCAGTCTGAATAGATAGACATGCTTTCTTCTCACTTTCAGGCAAGACAAGTCTTTCAACATGTTTTGTTTTCAGATTTTGATCTTTAACCTTGATTCTTAGGATGGTCAGAAGAGGGAGAGGGTTGGCAAGGGTGTTTCTGGTAGAGATTAACCAGACCAAAACCATCTGAGCAGCTGGGGGAGATCCCAGCTCTTTTCTGTACAGCACACCTAGCCCAAGAGTGAAGTCTGTGTCATGTCAGCATGGAAAGATCTGCCTCCAGTTGGCAACAAGTCTGTATTACTAAACTTGCTGTTCTTTCTCTCGGTATTGCTGGTATTTTCTTCACTTTCCTATGTCAGCTTTCTTCTCTGGGCACAAGGAGGGCCACCACTGTGTTCTCTTGATAAACTTGAGAGGAGGAAGTAATGCAAAGAGTTAGCCTTTTAACAGCACTTCAATATCCTCCTTTCTCCCCTTGTGAGAAGGGAGAAGATGATGTGGGGAAGTTTTAGAATTTTGGTTTGACTTTGATTTGCCAAGGTGTAGAAGCTACACAAAGCAGCCTGGGGTTTTACTTTCATTTGTTCTGTCCTGTGGTTTCATCATTTTGGCAGTGTAAACAATGCACAAAGTGTCTTGTTGCAACATCTTCCGATAAAACCAGTATAAAATTGGCTTGGTTACGTGATTGTTTTAAATCCCTGTTGCCCATAATACTCTTTCTGATTAAGTAATTCAAAGGTATACATCCAAATCGGGATACCCTTGATCTCTCTTATTGCTGTAGTGACTTCAACCATAGAAAAGACTCTTAAGACTCGTCCCCCTTTCTGCAGTGGTCAGCCTGCACTCCTGCAGCTTGAATTTTGAAAGCATCCGATACCTTTGCAACTGGGTGAAGTGGTGCAGTGGTGCTCTGCTCCTTGGCTTACCCCAGCACAGGGGTACCAGACCTCCTGGGCTACCTCCTGGATGTGCAGAGGAATGCTCACTGGGCACATCGTGAATGGTTCACACCTACATCCCCAAAATGTTCTTTCCTAGAGAGGTTTTGCCTGTGTCTGAGCAATTTCCTGAAGAAAGCCCTTCGTTTCTAAGTCTGATATGTTTGCCATATGCCAACAGTGCTACAGTAATAAACAAGTGACCGTTCTCACAATTAATGCCAGCACACGACTAGCTTCTTTCAGATTAAAATAAGTCATTCCATGGTCTTGTGAGTGCGACTATGAGGAAAGAGGTTCCAAAACGTGAAGTACTGCGGGGGGATTAGCGAAAAATGCAAATGTTTGTCTTTCAGGTTAACAGGCTGAGTGGATGCTGTCATTCTGGCCTCAGGACCCTGTGAGCTGGCATCAAGGGTGTCTCTGAGCGTGTTGAGAGAAGTATTAGTAATATGGGCCACATTCCACTCGTGCAGCTTTGAGGTGCTGAGGACGCCCTTGTTAAAATCTTGGCAGATCATCACAAGCATCTTCCATGCTTTTGGCCTGAGGGAGGTGTTCCTTCATGAGCTGCATTAGTCAGGAAAAAAGAGGAAGATTTCAAAACAAAGCCAAAGTTCAAACTTGGGAGAAAAAAAAAAAAGGAAAAGAAATCTTTTACCTTTTTAAATTAGTGCATGGTTCTGGGGCATGTAGTTGCAGGCATGTGCAAAGCCACAAGAGTCATGAGGAAGGTGTAAGGTGTGCTGAGAAGCGAGCTCTCGAGCTTTCTGCGTCGTTTGACAAGTACTGACTCCTCTGTTAAGGACTTGCACTTTGCCAGGAAGTTTTCCAGCTCAAGCAGACATGTTCCTAGCACTGAGAAAAAACAGCTTACTGAACTTCAATGAACTTGCAGAAAATACCTGGATTTTTACTGCAAAAACCTTTTCACCATGCAAGTGGACGGAATGTGTAGGGTTTTATGACTAATGGCAAAAACTTTAGAGCAAAATGAGGGTGTCATAAAGTCAAAGTTTGCTCCTTAGCACCTGGCCTGCCCAGGAGGCTGCTTAGGGGGCATCCTCTGTTGTTGGCCTCTTGCAGCTGCCTGAGGAGGAACGTGTTGAGAAGTGTTGATAAAACAGATACCGGTTCTGCTTGCTCTTCGGTGGGGAATCTCAACGGCTGGGTGAACACACGAGGAGCAGTGTCCTATGCAGTCTTAGTCAGCATGGAGGTGCTTCTGAGGTTCAGTAACGTGCAAAGCCAAGCAAACAGGCGAGGTGCAGAAACAGAGTGAATAATCACAACAGCATTAGGCCACGGATGGGTGCTGAGGGAAGGCAGTTGGGTTCCCGCCGCCTGTATGTACACGGGGGTTTGCCTGCTCCTACTCTATTAAGCTAGAAGAGAAAAGGTGCAATTCTCTATCTCAAGAGATATCTAGTCTGCTTGAAATGTTTATAGCAGTTGAAGTTTCTCTGTTCAGAACAGGCCAAAAAAGATTGGTGTGCTTTGGATGAGTGTGTCTCTATTCATATTTCAAAAAATGCTTGTGTCTTAAATTACCTTCCACGGGCTGCTATGAAGAGTGAAATGTCAGGGAAGGGCCTTTATACATTTGTAAAGTGATACATCATGCTGATGTTGTATTTGTCATCTGATTTTGAAAAAAAATTAGCACAAACAGAGGAAAAAATGTTTCCTATTTTAAATCTGACTATCTGTGAACAGTTTATGAATCCAGTTGGCCTGCTGTAAATCTGGGAGGGATTCGTTGGACAAAACACTTAGTGTATTTTGTACTGGTTTAGCTGAAAACAAGCAATCTTTTGAACTATCCACTTTGAAAGGATGTTCATGGGCTAAATTCAAGACAAGTTTACACGTGTGTTTAGGGTGTTAAGAGAAGTCTGAAAACAACACTATTTGCTGTTAAGAGAAAACTTTCATCGGGGTAAAGAGAAACCATTTGGGATTGATATTGAACTGTTAATTATTTCTGGAGGGCAAATAAAGTAGGGAGAAATCAATTCTGCCCCACAGCTTATATTGGTAAGCAGGGGATGGTCATGCTCAGCAGCTCACTGCATAGAGAAGAGAAACGACAAAAACTATTTGTGACTTCCTTGTTCTCTCCGGTGCATTTGCAGGAGGACCTGGTGCTTCAGCAAGTAATGTCTGAAAAGCTTGGTCATCACCCCTATTTTTTTCCCCGTGGGGCCTTCAGGTGCATATAATGCTGTGCTCCCAACCATCATCCTGCACCCCACTGACATCCTGGGCATGGGCTCCCGTCCTGGAGGAGGTAAGAGCTCTCCTGCATGGAAAGCAGCACCGTATTTGCAGCTTTCCAGCCTGCCAGAGAGAGTGAATCGGTGGCAGCAGCAAGCATGTCCCCAGCAGCCGTGCTGGCTGCAGCTCACCACTTTGGCAGGCGAGAAAGCCACAGCCCAGCTGAGCCCAGTGGAAGTGAAGGGTCCAGCCCGCGGGGAGGGAGAGCAGTGGCGCGCTGGGGTGGCAGGAGGGTCTGCTACCAGGAGTTGTCTGACCAAGACAGTCTCCCAGAAGAAATCTAGGGCACGTTTAAAGTCGGCTTGGTTCAGCATCTGCCAAAGGCAGACCCAAGAGCCTCACTCTGTCCTCTGGGGCCTTGTTGAGGCAGAGCTAAAACCAACAGCACGCAGCTGTTTTACCATTGTAGAAAGTCTGACTTAGGAAGAGGAATTTTTCCATGTTGATTTGCATGATTTTCTGTGGAGATGGATGGTCCTTTGGGCTCTCTGCTTTTTCACTCATCTGTTAAAAAAGCCCCATTTTGGGACATCCCAATTCTCCCAGCCAAGAAGAGCTGGATTCTGCTTCTGGCTGGCTCAGAAGTGGTTGCTCAAGAGCAAAATGAAGCATTCCTGTCAGGAATTGGATGCACAACCTCCAGCGTGCTCCTGGGGTCAGAGAAATAGGTCTTGGGCTTGCAGAGAAATCCTCTGCATGGCAGTACATTACGTCAGTACAGAAATGGATCATCCAATTTCGCATTCCGATATGAAGCACAGCAGCCAGGTGATATGTCCAGCAATAGTCAAGTTTAATAAACTTCCTGTTCCTCTTGCAGACAGAATGAATGGTTCCGTGATGTCTGCTTAACAAAGCCAAACTGCTCACCTCTCTGTATTGCGACTGGAGTTAAGGGACTGTCACCATTTCCCATCTGGATGGGTAATTTGCTGCTTTGCTTCACATCAGGGCTAACTTGGCATGTGACTCACCAGGGCTGCTGCAAGGTTCTGCTTCTACTGAATATAATTTGCATCATTCTTGGGCTTGAAAAGTGAGTTTTAAGCAGCACTAGAGTAGAAGGAAAGTGAATATTTCAACACAGCACTTTGCAGATCCCTGGACAAGGGGAAGAAACTTCGAGGCAGGGGCACATGGAGTCTGGAGATGGCAAATATTCCCCCCTTCTTGCGTTTAGTTTTAAAAGGTCCATGGGATTGAACTATTACTCATTAGTGTCTGCCCCCCAGCTTTCTGTTCTGTACCAGATGCACAGTGTTTGGATAGAAAGCAAACTTACTGCATTGTGTAATAAGACTTGAATGCAAACATTTAATTAACATTATCTGTTCAGAAGCATTATTTTTTTAAAAAGTTAACCTTTCAGTGCCAAAGCTGAATGAAACTTTTGAAGGTTAGGTTTTTTCATTCCTCTGACCAGTGCCCTGGATTGATGTGCTGTTGATATAACCGCTTTCTCAGATTTCATGTATGGAGGTCTGTGATGGAGTAGTAACTTCATTAATTTGGCCCATACTGATTGAGTTGAATACGATCATTCTGACCTTATTCCCTAGGAAATATTCTTCCTGCTGCACAAACTTGGAAAGCGTGGCCATCCCTGCGGTGTGAGCCATATTTATGACAACCTTTTGCAAAGATAATATTTCACATGTAAATATGTGGCTGCTGGTTCTTAACATTTTCTGTAGTATCAGAAAGGGGTATGGGTCCTCATTGCCCTGGGGGATTTGAGTGTTCCTTTCTTTCCCTTTTATTAGCACCCTGAAATGTGTATTTCTGTGTGCCCCGTAACCCACCCAGGAGGGTCAAGGATGTCAGTCCTGTGTGCAGCTGACCTTGCCTGGGCTGGCACTGTGTGTTGAACCTGGCAGGCCCAGCACAGAGGATAAGGATGTATATCTACAAAGATATTTAAGCAACCAACTCCTTTAATGCCCTTGTGTGTCTAAAGCCCTGCAGTGGATCCGCCAGCCTCCATTAGTAGGTATGTGGAGAAGCTGGACATTGATTACACATTGACCAACCCCATAGTCTAACTCAGTAATCACTGAGGTGGAATCTGCCTGGTTATCTCAAGGAGGAAACTGAGCTAGAAATTATGTTTTGTGAAAATACAATGCAAATTCCTAACCCAGTTTTCAGTCAGGAGAGCATGTTATTGTTGAACAATTGATACCACTTCATGGAAGCTTATTTTGTGTGCCTTAAGGGAAATTCAATTAAGTGAACTTCTATTTTAAAACACTGCTTTTTCCTGTCACCGATGAAGCAATAACAATTACAGAATGTGGGATTTTCTGGGAGTGTTGGTTGTTTGTTCTCATTGATATTAATTTTGCTGCCTCTATTTGAATCTTATCTATAATAATCCCTGAGGCAGCCCACTAGAGAACTGATTTCACTGGTGACTCCAGGCTGGTGTGTGCTTGCTGCCAACTAAAGCGAGAAGAAAGGCATGTCCTACAGCTGCAGGAGTTAGTGCTAGAGGTGCTGTGGCTCCAGAGAATAGGGCTGTACACGACAGTAGCCGAGGTTTGCGGCATACTCTGCCCATGGGCTGTTGCTGACATCCAGATGAGCTCGTTCCTCTACATAGAGAACTGCTGCTGTCACTAACCAGCCCAGAAACCAAAATGTTCACAAGTGGTGCAAATCCATTGTCTAGTCCTTGCCTTTCCACGCTCATTACAGCTCAGCAAATGCAGAGATTTGAATCTACCATAACAAGAAGTGTCAGAATCAGGGATTAATTTCTTGTGAAATAATTTCTGTGATGGGATGCTGCCAGGAAGCTCAACTCTGCAGCCCTTGGACACTCCAGATTCCCACAATCTGCAAGGAGAGGGCTGTGTGGGCAAAGAATGCGGCATGACCTTGTAATCTTTGCAGCTAGAGATATCTTAGCATAAGTGGGATCCTCTCAAGAGCCTGCTGTGCCAAAAAGGCAACCCTTCTAGGACTGGGACCATTTATAGAATGCTGATTTTTACTGCAGAGCACGTTTTTATAACTGACTTCTATAAATGTGAAATACCAGGCCAATTAAGCTTGACAGTGCTGACAGAGTCTTAATTAAATCAGCGTGAACAATATCAGTCTTGCATAACTGTTTCCATCAAAAGTATCACAAATTGTGATTATTTATTTAGTTAGTTGGTTTAGTTTTTTCTTTGTCCACTGTAAGGGATGAAGTTCTGACAGCTTGTTCCAGTTTCCAGTACTGCTGGTTCGTTAATTCATCCATAATTCTGAGCTTTCTGCTCCCATCTCTCTTTGGTTCTCTGTTTTGCTTCCTTAGCACTGACATTTTGGCTCATTGGCTACAGTGCTGCATACTGGCTGCAGAGAGTTCAAGTGTGCCTGTCGTGACATCCAGCTCTCCCTCCGTTGAACGGCAGAGGGTACAAACCTGCACTCCTTCCACAGGGTGGGATCTTGCAAAACACTGTCTACCAAGAGCTCGCATTTGGTGCTCAGCTCTTCTTTGATTCTTGTGGAGACCGAGTCCCTCAGCAAACCTGAGATTTAAACAGCGTGGATGTTTAAATCACAGTATGCAAGTAGATAGCCGGGCCAGAGCTGCTTCGGGGTGTTGGGAATCCACGTGACTTCTGTGAAAAGGGTGCTGATTAATTGCTGGGTATGTAAGAGTTAAAGGTAATGTAACGTCTGGTCTTGCTGTCAGTCTCCTACCTGTCTGCCCATGCACAAGGGGACCGCTGGCATGCCAGCCTGAGTCATGCGGCGAGACAAGGGCAGCCACACGTGCCAAAGAGCACAAGCTAGGGCAAAGTCCTCTGCCTTCTGCACAGCTGAGGGGCGAATATCCGGGCAGGCCCCGTGTCAGAGTCCACTTCTTTCTCTGGTTTCAGTACCTGCAATTCGAGAGCCACCAAAGCAGCTGCTTCCTGAGGCGAAGGCAGGAAAATACTCATGTGATTTTTGCAACTTCAACCTGATGGGCTCCTCCCCAGGAGACCCCAGCACTGAATGCTGGTTGTCCCCTCCTCTCACCAGAGAGGTGCTGGGGAGCACCCACTTTGTCAGTGGGGAGCAGACAGCTTGAGTTTGGCTTCATCTGGCCTGATGGCACCCGTGGGTTCCCCAGGAAAAGGATATTCCCAGCTGCTCGCAAGGACAGCTTGAAGTTTTCTGCACGTGGTGCAAGGGGAGCTTAACCTGGACCTGATAGCTGGGACCTGGCCTGAAGTCTCCTCTTCAACCCAAGAATAGTTTGCCCGTCTCTATCTAAACATTTTTGTCTATCTTTGCTTATAAGCTTTATGTAATTTCACAAAACCACTCACACACCCATCACAGCAAAACAGATAATCAGAGGAGTGGAGCGTGCATAAAAAGCTGGAATTCAACAAAAAAATTCTTAAAGCCTGCGATCAACTTGGTAGCACACAGGAACCACCAGGAGTGGTCACGATGGTTGACCTGAGTTCAGTGTGCGCTCGCGCTCTCTCCTGCTGTCATCTCCCATTTACATCTTTGATCTCTGAATTAGTCATTCTGTGATGACTTAGGCTTGATCAGCGACCTTCAGCTCTTGTGAATAAATGCTGTTGTTGACCTCACGGAATGCGTGGATCAAGTTCTCAGGTCTTGAAAATGCCACCTTGTCCTGAAATCCCATTTCTTAGACTGCAGTTTATCATCTCATCTGTTCTTCGTTTACTGCCCTGTTGATTTGTGTTCAGAATGGGCCCGCATGATAGAGAACGCAAATAAAGAGGTTTTGTGGAAGACTACCAGAAGATTGTAATCTTCTTGTCTTATCTCTCATTCCAGACGTATCCTGAAATGACTCGTTCTTTCTTCTCTCTCTGTTTCACAGCGTCAGCATTTCACAGAGGAGGTGACATCTTTCAGTGCTATAGCATTTCATCTCCCTATGTCTTCACATTTTTTTCCACTTTCTCATCTGCATGTTACCAGCTTAATTAAACTGCACAATGACTTTAAAAATGCAAACTCTTAACAAAGACGAGTGAGGATGTTTCTTGGCATCTGGTGTTGTTTTGCCTTGGGCCCATAGCTTCGCTTGCCGCTCTCCACTGGGCGCTGAACCCTTGCTTGTGTTTAAAGATAACTGCTCCGAGCACGATTATATCAGTTGCTTTTAGGAGGGTTTAATGTTGTAAAGTCTGCCCATTATAACCACATTCCCAGACAATAGCAGACTGCAGAATACAGCGCAATAAAGTCTCGTTCCTGTTCTTTCCCTGTCATGATATTTAGGTCCCAATGAGCTGGTTTAATAACACAGGGGGGAAGAAAGGGGCTGAAAGGAATGGCTGCAAATGTAACCAGCTTTTTTTGTCCCCAGGCAAAGATGACATGGCCTCTAGCCAAGGTATGTGATATTTTTCCATCTCAATCTGTGTGCCAAATAACATAAGCCTAGCTAAGACCTTTTTTATCTAATCATGCAGATTGACTGATCGTGTTGATTTGACTGGACCAGCTTTCAATAAAGGCACTGGTGAATAACTGCAGTAGCTATCATCTTTCTCTGGGAGATTTCGGGTAAGTTCCTGCAGCTCCCTGCATCTTGCAAGTATGAGCAAGCAGAGTCTGTTGAAAGCAGAGGAAGCTTCCCGTTCTTATTGTTGTCTTATGACCTGTTTTCCACAAGCAATACCATAATGCTAATTACTTTTGGAGCAGAGCAATTTGTCATGATTTACTTTTCTTCTATAAGCATAGTTAGTAGCTGGAGTCAAATTCCATTCAAAATTGAGCATAAGTAACTTTGCCTCAGTTTTCTGTCTTGTTAAAGATACAGCTGATGTTTAAAGAGTTGGGAAGTCACGTTCCTTGAAAGACCCGTTCCTTTGAATTCCTGTAAACAAGCATCTTTAATTTCTGGGTGCCGTGTGGCAGCCAAATCCCGAAACCGTGCTGAAGGTGTGTTATTGCCACCCAGGTGCACTGGTCAGAACCATCTTTTGCAAGGCTAGAAAGGATCTATCTTGTCTCAAACTGTACTCTTGGTTCCTAGAAATACTCTTGCTAAAAGATAAGCAAAATGATGTAATTATAGATGTCCACTGGGTATTCTGGATTTAATGAAATCCTTCTTGAGTACCATGGGAATGATCATAGAATAAAAATTCCAGATGGGCTAATCACAACACAAACATTTACCGAGGGAGGTTTCAATCTGAGGCATCTAGGAGAACAGCAAAGCGCTAAAAAGAAATGATGTGTCCATCCTGACTGGCAAAGGCTCTTAGCTCGGAGTGGCCAGGGCCCCTTATTGAGGGGAAATGCTCTCTTGGTTTGGCCAGCATTAATTAACAGCAGGGTTTCCCAGCCAGTCCGCTCTTGGTCTTGAAGATGAGCTCATAAAGCTACCTGCTGGGTGGAGGGAGGGGCCTACTGCAGGGCCATGTCCCTGGGGAAGGGCACGGTGGAAATCCCTAGTGCCTGGGTGAGGCTTTAGAGAGGCGTCCCCTCTTTGTCTTTGCTGATATTTAAATTTAGCGGGTGGAGAATAGAGCTGGCCTTGAGCTTGTTCTCTATAGGCTACCTACAGGAAGGTATCGAGGTGAGAGAGACTTCTCCTCCTGCTGAAGATGTCCTAATGCTTTGCATTTAATGTAAACAGTGTGTTCAGAAATGTATTGTCCATGTCAGGTCTGACATCACAACCAAATTCTTTAAAATAAAATGTTCAGGGGGAATCATATGTCAGCTGCCTAGCACTGAAATGTATGGAATGGAATTAAGAAAACCTTTTCTTAATTAAAAAATGAAAATGGATTCTGAACTTTATCTAAGGGTCACTTTGGGATGATTTCTAGACAGAAAAAATCTTGGCTTTCTGGCAGGACAGCTGTGAGGGAGTGTTCTATTCATTAGAACACAATTTGTCCAAGAAAATACGTTCCAAGTCCTAATCAATTTAGATGAAAACTTGCTGGACAGGGTTCAAGCAGGCTAGTTATGAAGTCTTATAAAGCCAAACCCACATGTCTCAGTGGGCAAGAGGCAAGATAATCTTAGCTTACAATGGAATGTTTAAATTTATACAGCTAAGACACTGACAGAGGCACAAGGGTTGGTTCTTTGTGTTGCGTTTTTTATTTGTTTTTGTTTGTGGTGGGTTTTTTTAACCAGAAACATGTGAAGAATTAGGATTTTTAAAGAAGGAATGTCCCTTTAAAATATAATCACTCACGGTGAATGGGCTGTTGCCAGATTCATCTTTGCGTTAGCATCTATAGAAAGATTTTGGGAAAAGACCAGCTTTCAAATCACTAGAAATGTAGGTGTGCCTCCAAATGAAGGCCCTTGGCATCACAGGCTCTTGCAGAGTTTTATAATTCCCAGCTGTATAAGGATTTATTTATTTTTTTTAATGAACCGCTTCGGCAGTGGAAATTCAGCAGTTTGGAGAAGCGGTTGCAGCTAGCCCTTGGGAAGGTGACACCATGCATGGCATTGTTCAGCCGTTAAATGTAGACCCTTTGTGATGACACATCACTGCTGAGCACAGAAACCCACAGGGTAACACACCCCCAGCCTTCCTGGTGTTAATGGTAGCTATTTTCGGCTGTGCTTCTCTGTCATTCAGTCTCTCCATGAGGGCAGCTAGTGTTTCAGGCTGAAAAAGGGGTACTTAAATAACTTCCAAACAATGCATTTGCAGATCCATGCTAAAAATTCCCATAGGGATGAGATATAACCTGAGCAATATTTCTTTTCTTAACTTGAAATAATTTTCTGACTGGCAGAGTCTTAGCCAAGGTTGATCTCCACCACAGACATGAGTCGAGTGTGTCTTTCACAGTAACTGTCCATACTTGGTAGAAAGCCACAGCAGCAAGGTATCTCTGAAGTGCCAGCTTACGGCCTTCTGTTTGCTAGTGGATTCCTTCTTCTCTTGCATCTGTCACCGGGATGTTACAAACACATCATTTCTCCCATCCAGTCCTTCTCTTCTGGCACTTGAAGGCCTCTGACTTCAGGGGGAAAAATAAAATAAAATAAGTCTTTCTAACTGCAACTGGCCCTGTCTGCACCACAGGGCAGTCCCTCAGTCCCCAACTGGTTACTCACCAGTCCTCTCCTGTCCAGGGACGAAGACCTGAGTCAGGAGCTGTCTTTTCTCATCGTGCCTCCTGTAATTTCACAGGGCTGTGAAACACCCCCTTGGCCAGCCCTCCTCCTCTCTCAAACGGCACCAGCCACACCACCACCCATGCACCTGCGTCCAGCCTCTGGACCCAAAGCGGGATTTACCCACATGACTGGGGCTGGACGTGGAAGAAAAGGAGCTTACAGTATTGTTAAGCAACTTGTGGTTTAAGTCACAAACACTGGAGACTCCTCAACTACTGTAAACGCCAGCAGTTCACTGTCCCACAGCCTCTTCCTTCCTTCATGCCCCACTCTGCCAAGTTGGCCACCTGAGACTGTGCACATTGCTCTTGTTTTCCCTGGCTCTTCTCACTTGTTTACTTAAAAATCTCCTTCCCTCCCCTTCCCTTCATTTGAATTTCTTGCAGGAGGGTCTTATAAGGACACCTACTTAATCAGAATTTCCTGTGAGTTAATAGGCAGCTTTTCTGGTTTTGTTTTTTGCATGTTCTGAAATGAAAAAGTAATAATTTTGTAATGATTTTTTCCAAGCTCTGCTTTAAAACAAGCCCTTTCTTACAGAAAGCAATGGCTTTAAAGCCCTGAGTTTAAAAGACAAACTCTGTACAGAGGAGGAGGAGGGGTACTTTGGGTGAAGCAGGACAGACTGTCACCCAAGGGAAAAGAGCCGACATGCTGCTGAAGCTGCCTGCATATTTTCATTTCCAAAAAGCACTCAAGACTAAAACCACCTGTGAGCAAGTCCAGCCTCTCCAGCTGATTTAGTAGGGCCTAGTGCAGAGTGTCCTGTCAGAAGGCACGCTTATTTTCACGAGGTGAATCAATCAGTTTTTATGTGGCAGGGCTGCAGCTCCTTGGGATGAACTCATTAGAACTTTGTAGAACAAACTGCAAGAGAGAGGTGCAATATTTCATTATTCAAACCCGGCGAATAGACAGGCGTCCTATGGAAAAGTGACTCATATTGTCTGGGGTACATTCTGTTCATTCTCTTACAATAAACAGGAGTGTTTGTTTGCTGAGCCCCTTAGCATCCAGCTATAAACTTGATTAGGAGGACAAGTTCCTCGGCCCGCCGCTGGGTTAGCGTGTGCACTGCCGTTGGGTCGCTCTGTTGTGTAACAGCGCCAGTCATGTCAGATGGCCATTCCAAAAGGAAATAACAGCACTTTCCTCATTGCTTACAAATCCATCTCAAATTTCTATGAAAGACATCAAAGTAATGACTCTAATACTTCCCATGCTTTCTGAACAACTCATCTTTTAAAGAAACTGCTGGGGAAAGAAAAGGCAGCACCAAAGTTCCTTAATTACAGGGTTTGCGACTTTTAAGAATCTCACGGGGGAAAAAAAGATGAAACAAGAAGCCACCAACCCACCTTCTTAGAGAACCCTTCTCCGTATTTTATATATTAGTGTTTATTTCTGTGTTGCTAGTTGGAGTTGGTTTTACAAGCTACATAAACCAGGTTGGTAGTCTCGCTTCGTGACTGCAGAAGGTGAATCAGCCGATCGGATGCATTTATTGCTTCCACTCTTGGAAGGTGACGGCGGGGGGAATGACTTTTGAACAGCATGATGACTGGCTGCATTCTAGAACTAGGAGTGAAAGAAGGGATCGTCTGCTGGAGACAGATGGACTTCTGGGAAGGAAGTTTCTATGCAGCATAAATAGCATTTTGGAAATCTGACTCTTGCCCAGTTTTAAGAACGGGCAAGGTCTCCAAATTTTTAAATTCTTGCTGCATTTCTAATGACTGTAGATGGGGTGGGAGGGATTGCTGCTGACTTCAGCGGGAAGAGAGTTGGAGATTAGCCACGGGTTAGAAGTTTGTTTGGTTATAGCTTGAAGTGTTTCATCTATTTCCATAGCATCACTTGCTTATTACAATTATTTGTCTAGCACAGTGCTCCAGGAAGTAAGGTTACTGTCCTGCGATATCCAAAAGGAAGGGCTGAGGACAAGGAGTAGCCACTGTCTGGCTCCAACAGGCATTCCCAGCTTCTGGGGTGCATGACAGTATCCTTAAGGCTGCTTGTTTTGCTGACTTGTTTTTTTCCACCTTCTGCCCACTCATCAAAGGGGCAGTGTCACGCAGTTGCAGCCTCTTTCTAATGCAAGATGGAGCATGCACTGAAAAGCTGTGGAGTAACAGCATGAGACTGCAAGTAAAATGGGTACCTCAGCTCCTCAAACTGAACCTACCTTAGGGCACTCAAAAGGAAATAAGAGAGGCTTTTCTCTTTTTACTGTGGCAGGTATCTGGTGATAGTTTTGGAGGTGCTTTCTGTCTCTGATAATCTTTTTAAAAAATGAACTTCCCAAATCCTGCAGTCCATTCCTCTTTTTAAGTCCCATCTTGCAGGTATTTACAGCAGTCAAGGAAAACCTTGTATTGTCCTTCCTCAAAGTCTCCTTGTGCCATTCTTTGATGAAGTGGATAAATGCTTCAGAGCCATGTCAGATGCTTTCAGCATGCAGCCACATGAACAAGCCACCCACAGAAGCCACTTCAGCTCCAGGTTCCCGGAAAGATGGCTCCTATTTCATGGCAAAGCAGCAGCCAAGGGCTCTCCTCGTCCACTGCAGCACCTCAGCTTACCTCTGTGAGTCAGGAGGGCAGCTCTTAATGGGATGATTAATAAACCTGAGGGGTTTTTAATCTTTAATGTTTCAGAGAGTCACAAAGAATAAAAAACACAGTCCAGGAAAACAAATACCAAGCATTGAGGCATCCTACTTGAGCAGGGCCAGGATCTGTCAGTGGGTTCTCTGGCAGGAAGGAATGGTTGGCATTGTATTTTTCTAGGTAAAATACAAGTTTATGTAGTAATAGAGTCTCCTGAATCCAGAGCAGCCTCAGGTCTTGTAACACCCCCTGCACACGCATACCGGTGTTGTGAGTGGAAACATCAACATGTAAGAAATGGAGAATGACTTGATTTCTGTTATTTGTCCTTTACATTTCCCTACCAGTACCCGTCTTCTTCCCATGGTGGAAACTGGCACCATCGTGGACATGTGGCTGAAGTGAATTTTTTTTTTTTTCCCCCTTTTCTTTTTTTTCCCCTAATCTGCTCTCCCTAAAGAAAGGGATGCTGTATGTGTGTGGGTGCTTGGACCAAAGCAGGGGCTGTCGGGAGCTGCAGGTCCTGCTCTTTGCTGTGCTGGCTCCCGGTGAGGCACGGGTGCGTAAAGCTGTTTGGTATGTGCTGCCGCAAGAAATACGTGTGCAAGCGTGTCGAGGTATCTGTGGGTGCAGGACCAGCTCTTTGGGAACTCTAATGTTTCCTTTGCTGACAGTATCGCTCCAGTGAAGAAGCTTTTACTTGCTTCCCACCTCGGTTTGTTTATCTGTAAAATGGGAATAGGGAAATTCATAGAGAACCCAGAGCTGTTTTATTTTTTTTATAATTCAGAACTTTTGAATACCCTCGAGGAGAGTTTAAACAAAGCTGTATATCTCTGAGGCTGCATACCAACATTTCTGTGGTTTAAGGATCAGGGGAGCCCCTTTTCCAAAGACACTGCTGTATCCTCCTGGATAATGTTTTGTGGCAAGCCTGTGTTCAGCCCTTGCCATAGAGAGTCTCAGCACCTAGACCTCATGACCCCTTTCTGTGTGCAGTTTTTTTTCCTTGTGAAGCCTGTCATGCTGGAGGCTGCAGGTTCACTGCTGGAGCTCAGAGGGTGCCTATCATGGGCACAGCTGTGGTTTTGGGGTACAGAAAGCAACATCTAGTGGACCCTGACTCCACGTTCTGTCGGGACACAGCCACAACAGGCACAGGCAATGGCCCCCTCCCAGCGTCAGCAGCACCCTTACCCAGACCACAGCCCCGGTCTGCACACGGGGCCGGTCTGTGCTGGGGCTGTGGGCATGCACAGAGCCTCCCAGACAGGCTGGGACGGCAGTCGGGTCACCCCGTGCCTCTTGCCAACAGCCCCTGATGCTTTACCATCGCCTCTTGGGAGGCTGTGACATTTGAGCTTACACTGGCTGCCCCAGCGCAGGGAGGTCAAGCAAATTGAATTGCTCTTCAAATTAGCTGGATGGGGCTTTGATCACTGTCCATTTGAGACCTCGTGTGTTTTAGCTAGAAAAATGCACGCCACGTTCCAGCCACCTCCTCCAGCCAGGGGAGCAGTGATGCCCCTGGCAAACGCGTGCGCTTGCTGAGCATTACTTAGCTGGAAAGTTAGCACTGAAGTGTGTCCTCTATCAAGAGCAATCTCAGCTTCACTGGGCCTATCTCTTACAGATGTTAATTCCTTACTATTATCTTTACAAGTTCCAACAGAATATTAAGCTGCAGAAAAGAGAGGGGATATGTTCAATTTAAGCAATGAGATTACTATGTTCTGGATAAAGCCACTTTTATTAATAATTACCTCTTTGCCATGACTTTAAATTCAAACAGCTGGACGGCCTCTGCTCTTCATTAATTTCCTTGGATCCTTTGGCACGAAGCCCTCAATGCTGTGATGTAATGGTATAAAAAGTTGGCTCCTGCCTGAGCTTCCACCCACAAGTTCTAAATTTGGAGCATGGCAAATTTCTGCAGATTCCAGAGACAGGCTATGCTCAAGACGTGCTGATGCCTTCAGTCCCATCCTATTGCACCAAACAACAAGATTGTGTGCTTTTTATAACTGGGATCATAAATATGACTCAGATGCACATGTTGTCTATGTAAGCACTTAAGGTTGGCTATCACTTTATGGCACTGGGAAGAAGCCAAGCCAAATAAAAATTGTTTTGAGTAAATATTACATTTCTAGAGCATGAATAACTTTTCTCTGCAGCCAACGTGTCACTAATGGGAATAAGGAAGAAGACAGGGTGGGGGGAAAGCAGTAACTAAATCATCCCACTAAACACAGACAGTCTGCAGCAAGACCTGTTGTTGCGACTCGTCTGGGGTGTAATATCCCAGATAATTCGTAGCAGGTCTCAGCAGGGCCACAAGTGATGGAAATAAAAATAGCTGTATAGTTCAGCGCCATCCCGCTGCACGGCTCCCCTTTGGGTGGGATCTCCACCACGGTATGCAGGAAAGGCGACCAAAGAACCAAGTGTCCTCCTCTCCCCACTCCAAAATGTGCAGAGGCTTGAGCATGTGGATTGCTCCTTGGAGATCAGTGTTGCTACTCACATGCTCAGCACTAAGTGTGTGCACATGTCTGTTCAGGATCCGGGCCAAAAGGAAGGATGGGTTTTTCATCCTGCGACTTTCGGACCCCGGGGGCCGTCTGCATTGCAGAACACGGGGAAACGGAACACGAGCCCGCATGCAGCTCTGCGCTGCTGCACCAGAAGGCGAAGCAGCTTATCTGCAGCTCTCCAGGGCAGAGCACTGCCATCCCACCACCAGCACACACCATTGCAGGGCTGGGTCAGCATGGCTGCTGGTCCTGCTCCGGCTCTTCCAGCAAGTGCATATGGCCCAGCCTCCCCCCACCCCCAAAAATCCCCATTACTCCTGCCCCCGGGCACTACTCAGTGAGCCGCTTACAAAGTGCTTCGTCTACCTGAAACACAAAGGGATACAAGCAATGCTCTTTCCCTAAGAAATTATTAGGAAATGTTCTCTGATGAAAGGAATCTTCGAGTAGCCTAGAAATAATAGCTGGATAGAAATAACAAATGAGAGCCTAGCTGTGAAAATCATTTTTCCATTTTCCTGGTGGGCATGTAATCCTGAGCACTGAGCATTCCTTTGTGTTGCACCTGTGAGCTTTGGCATATCAGATGAGTCGCTTTCCTGAACTTTGCTGTCTTTTCCTTTTTTTACAGGTTGCTTTGGCATAGCAGGCAGAAAACCAGGCTTTAAAAGAGGAGTTCAGACAGGAAGCAGCAATGTTCCAGGAGGATTTCTGAGTCAACCAGGAGAGGAACTGGCTTCTCAAAGTGCATATTTCAGAGATCCCTAAAACATTCAGCTACACGGTCAGAGCAGGTGAGTGGGGAGGCGTCAAGAGCACTCGACATTCTCATGTACCAGCCGTCCCTATCAGAAGCATTTGAAGAGCTTTTCTGTGCGGTGGGCTGGACTAGGGCTTGCAGATAAAATGGTTTAAGTCCTGTGAGCCCTCTAATAACAACGACAGCCAATGTCACGTCAGCACACCCGGATCTCCAGGGACTAGTGCTGAGAAATCAGTGTCAATCTGCTCAGCTAAGGCAGCTTTGACTGTGTTTCCAGGATCTGGGCGATAAAGTCCTTTTTCCATGCCTTGCAAGCTGCCAGTGGTCGTTTTCTGCCAGGAGAGCAGCCCAAGAAGCATACAAAGGGCTGACTCCCTCCCCTTTGTAATGCATTTTACAATTCAGAGAAACTTTTGTAACCCAAGAAAGTGTTTTTACATGTTAGAGTTTCTAAATTGTTAAAACAGTTGGAAAATCCTAATTGCCTTTAGCAGACAAGAAAAAAACAGTGAAGAAAATGTTTTGGATTGCAGGATTAACAAAACTGGGAGCTGAAAATCAGTTTCCGAGACCAAAAACTTGTAAGATGAACACAAATACTAGAACCTTCAACAAGTGATCTGCACCTACCTGTAAAACTTGTTGCTCTGAGTTGCAGAGCTTAAGTGCTGAAGGCTGCCCAGAGATGCAGTGTCCAGGTCAGTCATGCTTATACTTACCCTAGGATGTTTCTGGGGCTCCACGAGCACGAGGGAGGGGAAAACCTACCTGGGATGGATTCAGCACCCTGAGTTAGAGGTGGCAAAAGAGGGCTTGGCTGGAGCACAGTGTGACTTTATTGGCTTAATATTCCTGGCACTTTGGGGGTTGCTACATGCAGATTTAGCCCCAGTTAATTAGAAAGCTAAAGGCTGCTTCAATTTGTGGTTATTACCCAAGAGGAGGTTTCGTGCGTAAAGGTGGAAGAGCTGGAGGTGCCCCTGGCAGGGTGTGGTGCCAGGGGCACCACAAAGAGGTTGGCATTTGGCACCCGGTGTGGTTTTCTTCTTCCCTTTTCCTTGGGCGAGCTGTTCTGCCAAGCTGGTTCTCAGAGAGGGGTTGCCTTTGTATGCATGGCCCTTACCAAGGCCTCGCGGAGCAATCCCGATCTGCACCTTGTGGACACATTTTTAGTTTATCACGGTATCACTTAAAGAGCTCTCTTTTTAGAGACAGCTGGGTCTTTTGCAGATGTTTATTAGTCTGTATGCTTTCTTTTATTAATAGATATCACTCACCTTTCATCAGTGGGCATCTGAGGCGTAAGGAGGTTAAGGGACCTGACGAAGGTGATAGCAAGTCAAATTGTTTGGAATTTTGTAGCTCTGACATATCATCTTTCTAAAACAGGAAACCCTCTCAGGAGTAGTAGGTTTTCATTAAAACAACAGTTCAAACCTGTCGATCTTGATATATCAGGAAAAGGAGGAATGTAGAAAATGCGAGAGTTAGCTTAGTCTCTCTTAAACTAAACCACCAGGTTCACGTTCCTATGGAGAAACAAATACCCCACGGGCATCATGGTGTCTTTGATTTATTTTTGGAAGTTGAAAACTCCCCCTTTTGGTGTCAGAGCTGAGAAAAAAACAAGGAATTTGTGGGCCAACAAAAGGTTTTTGGAGGAAAAAACCTCCAGACCCACTTTCTGAGAGTTTATGACACAAGCAGTTGAGCTAATGTAATCCAGCTTAGCCTCCCCTACATTTCAAAACTGGATTAAAGTTCAGAAGTCATTGAGGTCTCCCTCAGTGTTACCCAACAGTGTGACTCTCGAACTAGTTTGGGGCCTTCACGGCTGGGGGTGCAGGCCCTGGTTTCAGTCACCTGAACAAATCGGGGAGCCCCAGGAGCTCGGGGCCCAGGAGGGGTCAGCCTGTGCAGGGCGGCTCAGCCTGTGCAGGGCGGTGAAGCCACCGAGCCGCGATGACGGGTACGCCGGCGGCCTCGTCCTTCATAACCTGCCAGCTCCTCGCTCTCTTTCTTTCCTCCTCGTCGGTAAGCCGAGTCACCCAAAGGCTTCGGCGTGGCGTTACGTGTGGTCACACTCTAGCATGTAAACCAGCCACTAATGGCGGTGCTAGGGAAGGTATTTCCTTGAGCAACGGTTATGGTTATC